>JAOTRH010460246.1:0-19508 GCA_034768845.1 Heliamphora exappendiculata | reverse complement strand
AACCGCTAAAGAGCCTTCTTAATTGATCAAGAAGCATCACAAGGTAGTCTACAATATCTTGATGATCATTTAGCTTCTGCACATTCAAGCCTGTCATCAAGCCATTCAAACCTGTTCGTGTTCGTGGAGTCGCTTGAGAGAATTCTCAAGTATTGAAGTCTGACGGAGGATTCCATCAGCATTGAAGTCCAGTGGTGGGTTATAGCCGCGGTCAAGCATAAAAATTGGTGCACATGGATTCGAAAAAGATAGGCTTATTACCATTGGTTGTGTGTGCAACGTCGGGGTTGTAAGATTTCTTTGTAACTAACGTATGATATAGTGTTTAATTTCTTCGACCCGGAGTAGTCTCGTGGTTTTTACCGGATTTGAAGTTTTCTACGTAAAAATCGTCGTCTTGTGTGTGATTGTGGTTGCTTTATTTTCTGCTTGTGTGATTGATTTGTTTAGGCTTATTTGTAGCATTTGGCTTCTTTATTTAAATCAATTAGTACAAATCAGCCTACAAACGAAGTATTTCAAAGAAAGAATTGGGTGTTTCAATGGCTTCCATGGATTTACTTTCCTCTCTCTTTCAATGGCTTCCATAGATTTACTTTCCTCTCTCTCTCTCTCTCTCTCTCTCTCTCAAATAGAGTTTTAATTTCATGTTCTCAAAATTCATACAAAGAGGAGGCAACCGCCATTAAGAAATCCCCCTTTTCTCCGATCTAAGCATCATTTTGAGTTCAATTTCTCAAATTCCTATAGAGGTGATTCTAAATCCATCCACACACATACACGCAATAAGCTCGTCACAAACTATGACAATTCGCAAATAGAAATCAGTATCGTCGCCGATGGTGCCGCCAAACGCACGCACACAAAAGGGGGCAGTGGAGAGGGAATTTGGGAAAAGAAGAGGAGGGGAGAGGAAAACAAGGGGTTTGGAGGAAAGGGAGTGAGGTGAAGAGGGTTACGGGAGATAGAGCAAAGGAGAAGGGAAAGAGAGTGGGCCGAGAAGGAGAAGGGTAGAAGTTTCATTTTTAATTAATTTGTTGACGACATCATGCATTTGTGTTAAGTCAACAGACGGTTGACTAACGAATGGAGAAATGTTACTCATGTTTGTAAAGTAAGAGAGAGCAGTGGTATTTTAAAGATTAAGGGAGAAGACAGTTATATATGCAAAGTATGTATGGGGTCTAACTGTAATTTACCCTAAAAATTATGATAGTTTTTAAAATATATAAAGGTACTTTCGGAATGAGCCAAAAGGCCGGAGGCTAAGTCATGCAAATAAAAAGATAATAAGTCAAATTAATTAGCCAATCAGAAATCCAAGGCTTTTTTTTTTTTGAGATTTAAGCTAAAAGTCAATAAATTAAGTTTTAAGTTTGTATCCTAAATGAGGACTAAATATGATATGCATAAATACAACATGGACTCAAAATTTTATCCCTTTTCTGTCATTTTCTGTTCTCATCATCCATTAAGGATAGAATGCAAAATTGAATTCTTATTGTGGTAGAAATTGAAAACAATCTTTCACAATTTCAACTGAAGAGACCTTTAGTTCATATGCAGGTGCTGACATTTCAAATCCTTAAACACCATCATTAGTTTATCTTGTAGCCAGTTAATTAAATTTTCTAAACATGATTCGGGCTCAATCAAATTTGGGCAATAATTTAGAGTTTTACAAATACTTTCTAAATAATATTTATTGAGAGTTTAAAACTATTATTATTTTTGGATATTAAATCAACTATGTAAAAGGCTCATTCACTATAAGAAAAAAAATTTATAGTGACAAAAATGCATGTGACGAATATAAAATTGTCACTAAAAGGTAGTGTTTTGTGACAAAAATTAGAGTTGTCACTGACAAACCTAAGTTATGGCTTTCTGTTGTAATTTTTGTTTATCACTTAAATTTCGTCACGAGATGTGTGGCAGAAAAATAGATTTGGCGCCAAAAGGGTTTTAGTGACAAAAGTTTCTGTGACAAAAAAATGTAATAACAAAAATTAGTTATTTGTGGCGACATTTTTGACTTATTACTAAATCTCATTAAACCAATCTTTTGTAACAATGCAAATTATTATCAGAAAATATATTGCTGTGTTTTGTGACAATTTTGTATTAATCACATAAATTTCATCGCTAAATATGTATAGAAAAAACTAAATTTGGCGCCAAAAAAATTTTAATAATAATAATTTTAGTGACAACGGAGAAATTGTAGCTAAAAGATAGTTACAGTGACAATATTTTGGTACCTTTATAGATATTTTTGGTTTATCATTAAAACTCTTTATAACGATATTTTGTCATAATACAAATTGTTATCACAAAATGTATCACTGTGTTTGGTGAAGTTTTTTTATTTGTTGCATAAATTTTGTTGCTAAATGTGTGGAGGGAAATTAATTTGGCACCAATTTTTTTAGTGATAATAATTTTAGCGATAACGAGAAAATTGTGATTAAATTAATTATTAATGACGATATTTTTGACTTATTACTAAATCTTATTATACCTACTTTTTATGATAAAGCATTTTTTAAGATTACTCGAGTTATTTATGAAATTAATGCTTCTTTTGTTTTAGCAAAAAGTATTTTATAAAAAAATATTCTTTTTGTAAAATATATTTGTTAGAAAAAGACTTCATAAAAAATATTTCCTATGTTTGACTATACTCTAGGGGGGGTCGTAGTGGTGATGGCAACGACAACAATGGTGAGGAGAGGTGGTGGCAATAATTTTGGTGCGATGGTTGTGGTAGCGATAATAGTACTGGGAACTGGCTATGGCGATGGCTGCAATGGGAGGTGGTTGCAATGACAGCAGTCGTGGTAGGAGGCACTAGGCATAGTGGTGGTGGCGTGTTAATGATTGTAGCACCAGGACGATGACGGCAATGGTGGCGATGATGGTAGTGGTGGTGGTAGTGGGGTGACGGTGGTGGTGGTGTGGTAGGAATTGTTAGGTGGTCGTCGCAACGATGGCTGTAGGGGCTCGTCGCGATGATACTAGTGGTGTGGTTGTGGTGACGGTGGGAGCGATAGTGGTGGGATGGTGGTAACGAGGATAGTTTGGCGATGAGGTGGTGGCGATGAGATGGTGATGGTGGTGAGGATAGTGGTGGTGACAGTGGAGTGACGGTGGTGGTAATGTGGTAGAAATGATGGGTGGTGGCGGCAGTAATGGCGGTGGGAGGTGGCGGCAGTGATAGTAGTGGCATGGTTGTGGTGATAATGGGAGCGATAGTGGTGGAGTAGTGGTGACGAGAACAATTTGGTGATGGGGTGGTGGCGGTGGGACGGTGGCGACGGTAGTGGTGCTGATGATAGTGGTGGTGGCAGTGGGATGACGGTGGTGGTGGTGTGATAGAATTCATGGGTGGTGACTACAGCGATGGCAGTGGCGGGTGGCGGCAGCGATAGTAGTGGCATGATTGTGGTGATGGTGGGAGCGATGGCAGTAGGGTAGTGGCGACGAGGACAGTTTGGTGACGAGGTGGTGGCAGTGGTATGACGTTGGTGGTGGTGTGGTAGGTTGTGGTGGCGACAGTAGTTGTGGTGGGGTGATGGTGGTATGGTGGGTGATAGTGGGAGTGGAGGTGGTGGGGTGGTAGTGATAGAAGTTGTGATAGTGGTGGCGAGTGTAATGGTGGGGTGGTGGTAATGGTGGAGTAGAGGTGGTGATGGAATAGTAGTGGGTAGTTAGTGATTTAAATGTGTATATTTGAATTAATTATGCTTTGTCATCAGATTTTATAATTCAAAAATTAATTAGAATAAATTTAATACAAACTCTAAGCAATAAATAAGTTGGTAATAGAATATATTTGATAAAGTAAAGGTTTTGGGTTCAACTACTCTTAACCGTGAAATCTTAAATTTTAGTGACACTTATGAATATTAGTGACATTTATCCAATACTTGAAGTGGCAAACATAAGTGTCACAAAACTCTACAACTAATAATGACATTCCCTTGTCAGCAAAAGTAATATGTTTTGGCGACAATTTTCATATTTTGTCACTAAATACTTTTAGTGACTGACCTTTAGCAACAACCTTGTGGCGACATTTTATTTGTTACTAAGAATATTTTGTTACGAGTTTGTAAAATTTAGTAACATTTTATGGCGCCACAAGAATTTATTTTTCTTGTTAGTATTTAATTACTCATAATTTTAAGCTTACAGTAAAAAATGAAAAATGTAATTTTGTTGCATGTAGATCCTTTTAGACTTTAAGGAAAAAGACTAAAACTTGGCTCTTAAGTCATAAGCCGAACGACAATTGTTTCGTAAGGATGCACTATCAAAACGGCAAAGTAGATGCACGTAGAATAATCTCTATGGTTAAAAATGTGTTTGGCACAACATCGGAGTTAATATATGCTAAAAACATTTTTTTTTATTGTGTTCTACGAGAGCATGCACGATTTTCTTTGTGGGTAGCATGCACAGTTTTGTTGTTCTTCTTGAAAAAAAATCTTTGTGGGTTGAGAGTTAAGCTTAGCGTATAAGATAAATCGAAAGACACTTGCGGTTCGACTGGGAATTCATATACCTATATGTGCATAAATACAGTGTAAACTCAAAATTTTATCCCTCTTCAGTCCTTTTATGTTCTTCATAAAATATTATGGATGGATATGCAAAATCCAGTTCTTATTATATGGCAGAAAATGGAAAAGTATCTTTCACAAGTTTTAACTAAAGTGAAAAACTTGTAATTTTGGGTATAGATTTCATCATAAACGTGTTCCTTTCTTTTCTGGTTGCTGTTTTTTTTTTTGTCTAAGATATTGGAAAGGATACCTAATATTCCCAAAATTTGACCATTTGGGCAGAAGAAAGGGGGTGGTCCAATATGAGAAACTTCATGGTTTTGAAATTCAATACATTGAGTTTCCCATCATAGTATATATATATTTTTTTTTTTTTCTCTGTCCAATTTTATCGATATATTCCTACCGACATTCTCGTCAAAATAACTAAAAGTGACACATATTTAATAACCCGGTATGTTTCTCAAGGATAGATCTTGTGAAGTGATGCGATGAAGCACTCTATCAAATTTTGGGCGATAATTTAAGGTTTTAATTAAAAATACTTTTTAAATAATATTGTATTCGTTTGGCAAATCACTTTATGTTGATTTTTTTGTTTTATATTAGTTTTTATTTTTGTTTTTATATAAACTTCAAGTCAAATTTGTAAAATGCTTGTTTAGTTACTCATAGTTTAATTTAAATTGCCAACAAAAATTTATATATCTGTGTGTGTGTGTGAACCTTTTTAGACTTTAAACAAAAAAACAAAAAAGTGACGTTAAGTCAGAGCCAAACAAGAGTTATTTGATAAGTTTGCACTTTCAAAATGACAAGGTAAATGAACTTAGAGTAATCCCAAGGGATAAAAATATGTTCGACACAACATGGGATTTAATATATGCTAAGACCATATGTTTTTTTTTTTATTATTCTCCATATTACTTCTTCCCTAAGTAGTTTTTTAAATAGTCATAATTCTTCTCTAAATGGCACCTCCCTAACAATTTCATGTATCTAACTAAATATGGCATGCATAAATACAATGTGTAAGTCAAAATATTAACCCATTTCAGTCCTTTTCTGTTCTTACCATACATTAATAAGGATAGATAAGTAAAATTGAATTCTTATTGTATGGTAGAAATTTGAAATTGTATCTTTCACAGTTTCAACTAAAGTGACCTTCAATTTCATATGCAGGTGCTGAATTTCAGAATCCTTAAACATCATTAATTGGTCCACCTTGCCCTCCCTATGGCTACCTGCCCATGTCATCATGTTCAATAAGAGAGAAAAGAGATGCCCTATATGCGCAAATTTAGAGGTGTAAAAAAGCCCGGTCCCAGCCTCCTGTCATTGTAGCCTCCTGTCATTGTAGTAGAAATTGACGTGACTCGAATTTTTTTACCCAACCCTAAAATTACTTTTGGCTTAAAGCCCGACCTCATGTTCAACTTTATTATTTTTTTATATTTTATTATATGTAAATAAAATAAATATATAAAAATTAAATAATAGTAAAACAATAATAATTATTAGAAGTTTATTTTAGGAAATTAAAACAAATTTAATAAAAATCATTGTTTATTAAATTAAAAGTTAGTTTATAAATACAAACTCATAATAATTTATTGTTTATTAAAGTATAAGTTAGTTTATAAAAATAAACTTTTAATAATTCATTATTTATTAGATTGTAAATACCATTGTATTTTAAATTATAACTGAGTTTATAAATATAAACTTATAATCATTACTTATTAAATTATATATACCATTCTATTTAAAATTATTGCATGTAAAAGTAATTAAAAAATAGTAATTATTATAAATTAGTTTATAAACTAAATTAAATAAGAAAAACTTAGACAGTGTATAAAAAACACTGTCTTGATTTCATGTGAATTTCATATTTGAGAATTTTATGAAGGGAAAAGAACATTTATACAAATCTCATATTAATGTTGTACAAATAGCTAGAAAAACTATGAAAAGATGTGACAAGTCTTGATTTCATAATTGTTTATGCAAAAAGTCCATTAAAACAAGGAATTATTCGATCTCAAAATACCATCTGATATTATTTACGTAGCACGTTTATTCAATAATATAACAAATTACAAACACTTCAGATAAAATAATATTTGCTCATCTTTGTTGAGTAGGAATCTTGTAATTTGCCCATTAAATGGCTTAAATTTTTAAAAATATTATGACCACTTCATTGTGGTCAGGAATTCTCTAAGAATTTAGTTTTCTACTTAGGATCACTTTGGTTTAGTTTTTTATGTGGCCTTTTTTTGTATTTTATAGTTTTTTTTTTATTTTTTAGGCTAATTTTTTACTTTCTCAATTCAACATTATAAAATAAATTTAACAGTATAGCCATTTTGAAAAAAAAAATTAAACAAAGTTTTCTAAAAACAAAAAAAAGTCACATAAAAGCCATGAAGTAGTTTTTTCGTCTTATCTAAATTTTTTTTATTTTTTGGTCAATTATTTTTATTGTTTTGATTTCTTATAACGAGATAAATCTAAAAAGTATCATCGTTGAAACTAATAAAAAAATTTACTAAAAAATAAAAAAATTTATATAAAAAAAGCTATCCCACGGTTAAATAGTCTACAAAGGAAAGAGAATGTCACCCATATAATGAAAGATTTCTTAATTTACTCGGTTTGTATAATTACTGTTTATTGCAGAGTGAACAATACACATAAAGTTTAAAAAAATAGAATTTCAATACATATTTTGTATATTTAAAGACACTATTATGAATATAGGATTGTTTGTGTTCTCTGAAAATATGAATGCCCTGTTTGGATCAAGTTTTTAAAAAAAAATTTCTTTACTTTTTTTTAACTCAACTCTTTTATTTTTTTGAATCATTACAATGAGACGAATTAAAAAATATTTTTTTCCTTAATTTCTTTTATTTTAATTTTGTTATATAATTCAGTAATTCTTAATATATTAAAATAGAAAAGCGTAAAGACCCTGTTTGGACCAAGTTTCGAGATTTTTGTTTATTTGTGTTTTTAAAACTGTTTTTCATTTTTTAACTGAACTCCTTTACTTAATTCAAATCGTCTCCGCCATGAGACCAATCTAAAAAGTGAAAAATTATTATCAAAGAATAAAAAAAAAAGCACACTTAAGATAAAAATAAATAATATAAAATTTAATATTTTAACTTATTTTAGGTTTTTTTTGAATTATTTTATATTTTAATCAAAGAAATTACCTTTTAACTCATAATGATGAGATAGCCAAAAAATATAATAATCTAATTAGATGAGATAAAATAAATAATTATCGAAACATAACCAAAATATTTGAAACTGGAAATTCCTAAGCATAAATAATAAAGTTCATGTTAACCACCCCTAATAAACAATAATTAATAAAGTATTAAAGATAAAAAAAATTTAACATCAATACACTTTTAAAATAAAACATATTACTTGTATAAATATTAATACATTTTGTACAAATATTGCCTATTAAGAACCTGTTTGAGACGTCTAAAAAATTTGAATTTTAAGAAGTTTAATTATTTTTTAAAATAAATAATTAAATAAAGTTAGATTATTTGAAATAATTTTTTTATAATAATTTTTTTGCTTTTTATTAAAATATTTGAAATGCTCTTATTTTTAACTTTTAAATTATAGTGTTTGGAATATTAGCATAATTTTTTCTTATTTTTATGAGTATAGTTAACTTTTTAAATTAAAGATATTATAATAATTTTATTTTAAAAAAATTAAGGTATTTGAGATATATATTGACTTTTTTTCTTGAATTAAGATATGTAAAAAAATAATTAATTTTTTTTAAAAAAAATCAAACAGAACAGCTGAAAAATTATTATTTTTATTATTATTATTTTTTTTTAAATATCAACTTAAAAAGCTATCCCAACATACCTCAAGGTATGGTTGGCATTTTTTATATAATAATGCTGATAAAAATTTTGCATCACTTGCTTGGATGATGGAAAAGCAGGGAAGTAATCAATCAGATCAGATCAAAAATCAAAAGTCAATCTTCTCTTGAGATATTCAAACACAGCACACTAAACTCTTACCAAATAAATCCATTCTCATGAATGGCAAGTCAACAAGGGTGGGCCCTACTTCAGTTCATTCTGTCATTCCTTCCCGAGACCTTTTTTTTTTTTTTTTTAACATTGGAAATTCCCTTGACCATATGAAAATCTCCAATAATAATAATATATTAAACTATCAATTAGTTTTGGTCCCTAGAAAAAGACCAATGCTATCTCCGTTTGGGTTAAATTTTAAAAAAAAATACTTATTTTTATTTTATGTTTTTTAGGTATTTTTTTATCTTTTAGGTTTTTTTTTTTTTGAATTGTTTCAATAATTTGAGCCAAAAAAATAAAATCTTTTAATTAAAAGATAAAAAAAAAGTAGTTAAAACGAACTTTAGTAATACAAAATTTGGTTAATTGACTTATTTTTATTTTTTTTAATTTTTTTAAATAATTTAATTTATTTTTTTAGCCCGTCTCAATGAGAGAAGTTGAAAAGTATTTTAAGTTGATCACAAAACGATAAATGAAGTTTGTTAAAAAAATAAAAATAAATAAAATAAAATAAAGAAATAAGTAAGGTCATACATCTTTAAATTATGGCTCTAATTGGCAATATTGGCTTTTAGTTTTTTGGTTAAAAATGTTAAAATATCAAGATTGCATGTTTGGCCAAAAAATTAAAAAACTAAAAAATTAAATCAAAACATAAATTTTTAGAATATTTTATTAAAATTTTTACCACTTTTAAAATACAATAATACACTTATTCATAACTTATTTACTACTGTTATCAACTACATATAATTATTAATATCAAATATATAGAATAATAAAATTGTTCATTTTGAATGAAAAATAAAAAAGCTAACTTTTTATCCAAACAATTAACTTCAAAAAAGCTAATCTAAAAACTAAATTATCAAATAACCTATTTTGAATCTAATTTAATTTTTTAGTTAAAAATGTAAGAAGTAAAAAAAAATTAATTGCCAATAAGATATTTTAGGTTTTATTTTATGGGCACAAGTTTACCTAGTTTCATATTAACACTTTATGTGAAACTCATCAAATTTATCTTTATAGAATTAAATATAAAATGTACTATGAAGTGTATTTAAATTTTTTTGATGAATAATAAGTATATAATTATATATATATATATATGTGTGCGCGCGCGCGTATAATATATTAATACTTATAAAAATAGTAAGTCTTATATTTAAAATTGTATTAATTGTAATTTATTATAATTGTTTAATTAAAGTGAGGTGTGTGTATGAACATCCATTAATTGATGTAGGGCCATTTGGAATGACTTTGACTTATTATGTACTGTTTAATAAACTATGGCTAACATAATTGTTTAATTAAAGTGAGGTGTGTGTGTGTGTGTGTGAACATGCCATTAATTGATGTTGGGCCTTTTGGAATGACACTGAAATGATAGTCACATGATCATCCAAGAAGCCACTATCTTTGACTAGTCTATGATTAAAAATAAATAAAAATTAAAAAAATTAAAAATTAAAAATTATTAACATGGGTTTACTCTACCGTAGGTGGTGTTTGACAAAATTACTGTAGTAATTTGTTGTAAAAATTATAAGTATTTAATAAAAATTATAATTTATAATTAAAATAGAAAAATAATAATTATAAATTATAGCAAAAATTACGAGTATTTAGAAAATTTATAATTTATAACTAAAATTTGTAATAAAAAATTAAAAATTATTAGTAGTTATATTTTTAAATATATATTAATATTCATAAAAAAGAATATTAGGTTTGGCTTATTTTTTGGATTGAGTTTTTTGAACAGCGTGCATAACCTTGGTTTGGTTTAATTTTACTACGGACAAATTTTTAAGACAAATGATATATAACTTTGACCAATTAACTACGTTAAATTACGAGTTATTATTATTTTTTAAAATAATTCAAAAAAAAGTAAAATTAAGATTTCAAAAAACACTAACCAAACATATTTCTGAGTTTTTTTCCTTTAAAATATTGTTCTAAAAAGATTTCGAACATGTTTGGTTTACGTTTTAGAAATTAAATATATGGGATAAGACTTCAGACATATATGGACTGGCATCAAAATTTAATTCTATATATATTAGTATTAAAATTGTTCTATTTAGATGAATTATACCAAATATATAAAATTAAATTAGAAATAATTAACACTAAGAAAAGTATGTAATTGAGGGGATTAAATCTCTCAAAACTAGTTTTTTACTAAATTTAACCGTTAAAATTATACATTTTTATCTAATTATTTATCTCATGCTAATCAATTATAAAATAAGTTTATGATATAACTTATTTGTCATAATTTTATTCAAAATCTCATGGTATAACATATCACTTACAATTCTATTCATATATAGGTTCTAGTTGGATAACATGTTTATTTGTTTATTTATTTATTAGTAAATAAGTAAAAATATAAATAAATTAGCTTATTTAGCGTATTTTTTACTATTAATTTGCTTATTTACTTATTTAGTTTATTTTTTGCTTATTTACTTATTTAGTTTATTTTTTGCTTATTTATTTATTTTTAACTTATTTAGCTTATTTTTGCTTATTTACTTAAATAAATCACTTCGTTTAGCTAAACTCTTACTTATTTTTATTTATTTGGCTTATTGACATATTGACTTATTTGTTTATTGGTTTAAATGTTACTTATTTGACAAACCAAACAACGTTGCTTATTTGACTATTTGTAAGCCAAATAAACCCATAAATTATTTAACCAAACGGGCCATTATCATATAATATCCATCTTCTATTGAATTATTTTATCCCTCTTTTATTATGTTGCGTAACTCATTTTCTTAAAAATAATTCTACGAACGAGCACTTTGTTTCAATTCATAACATGAATTTTTATTGTTTTTCAAAAAAAAAATAAAGGTTCTAATCATGTGTGTGGGAGAGTGGAGAAAGATGATTTCAAGTTAGGAGCCAAACGAGGACTTAAATCCGATTTAAAGTTGAATTTTTATCTTTTTGTTTAAATGTTTAAAAAATTAAAAAGTCCCATTTTTTAACTTAAAGTCTTTTAGCCTTTTTTTCTTTTTACATGATTTTTTTATATTTTTTAAAAATATTATAATTTTTATTACGCACATCTAATTTTTACAAAAATTATATTTTTAAAATTTATTCGTCAAAGTTTATCAAATAAGATTTATATTGAATATAAATTATCTATAAAAAAATTTAAAAAAATTACAATAATTTTAAGTAAAGTTTTTTGTGTTTTTAATTTAAAGCCACTTTAAGACTTTAGCTTAAAAACTACACATATTCCAACCAAATAAAAAATTTTAACTTTTTAATTTAAAATAGCTTAAAGCTAAAAAAAATGGTAAAAAAATGAGATTTGGCTTATTTTGACTTATATTTATTTTTTTAATTTTTTTAATATTTTGATTAGAATAACTTACTTTTTTTTATTTTGCCTCGACGAAAAAAATCAAAAAAAAAATCTAACAATTTAACCAAATAAAGAAATCTACTAGAAGCAAAATAAAAAATATATATATTATTTCGACCCTAAAGTAGTTAAGAAATATTTATTATTGATGAATGAGTGAAACAAGTAACCAAGCAATTAGCTTTGAGAGGATAAAAACACAAACCAAGTCATAAGTTTTGTTTTAGAAGTTACCAAACAAGTGATTTGACTGAAAATTACCAAACACTTTTGATTTTTTGTATTATTCTAGAAAAACTCGATGCTTACAAACCCATGAATCTATGGCCTTTGCCAATTATTCCACCTATCAAATAATGAATTCTTCTCAAATTAAACTCGTGTAGTCGTTTTCTGATTGATGATGGTCCCGATATCTTCGGGTCCTAGTCAAGTTATTCCAATTGGTGAACTAAAAACATGTACCAATGAACGTGAAATCGACTTTAATTATTTTTTTTTATAAATTTTAGATTCAAAAGTTTTTAAATATTTTTAATTTTATAAAATTAACTAATACGAGATTTCGTCTCGACTTTAATCGGTTATCCCTCTAGTATAGGGTAGGATTCATCCCTTACAGATTAGTTGAGATGTAAGTAAGTTAAAATTGAATATTTGTTGGTTGGGTTGGGTTTGACGAGTGGTCATACTTGTAACAACTTGACCCTTCTCATGGCAATGATATTGTCATTTTTGGGTAAAAGCCTCATGATTTTGTACTTCCTAGAAAGTCACCCATCTTTGCATTGCTCCTGCCCAAACGCGCTTAACCCCAGAGTTCTACTAAGATCTTTACTACCTGAGAAAAAGCCTCGTTACTGTATAAGGATCCAAGATTTTTCCTTTATAATTCAAGAACGCCCTCCCTATTTTCGATGTGGAATACCAGAATATCACAATCCACCCATCTTAGGACTACACGTCCTCGTGCAATAGCCTGCCAGCTCTGGTAGCCTGCTAGTCCTTACCAACCCGCCCACGTGTCACGCGAGACGGTAAGGACCCACACTCAAAAGTGAGAAGAGTCAGCTCTATACCATCTGTGACACCCCAACCCTTCTCATGGCAATAATATTATCCGCTTTGGACAAAAACTCTCACAATTTTGTTCTTTCCAGGGGGTCACCCATCATTGCATTACTCTCGCCCAAGCACGCTTAACCGCGAAGTTCTATTAGGATCTCTATCACCTGGAAAACGACTTCATTGCTGTATAAGGATTTAAGATTTTTTCTTTATAACCTAAGAACTCCCTCTCCCTTTTCAATGTGAGGTTTAACTGCGGAGTTCTGTTAGGGTCTCTACCACTTGAGAAAATGTCTCGTTAAATGTAAAAATTCAAGATTTTTCTTTTATAATCCAAGAACTCCCTCTCACTTTTCGATGTGGGATACCAATATATTACAATATTCAAGACCTTTAACTGAAACACAACTTGGGAAAAAAAATCGAGTGACCCATCACTTGACCAAACGATGAGCACAACTATCCATTATCATGACTAAACGATGAGCACAGCCATCTATTATCATGTTGGTTGAATTGAATTAAATAGTTTGAATGAGTCAAACTGATCTATGGACATCTATAGTAGATTAGTTGAGATCCATGTAAGCTAAAATTGAATATTTGTCAAAATGGTTGGGTTGAGTTTGACGAGTGGTTATACTCAAAATTTTTAACCAAAGCACCACTTAAAAAAAGAAAATCGAGTGACCCTTCACTTGACCAAACGATGGGCAAGACTATCTATTGTTATGTTGGTAGGATTGAGTTAAACAATTTGAGCGAATTGAACCAATCTATGGACATCCATATAGTCATGCTAACAACAGCCTAATTGACACACACAAAAAATCAATATCAATACGTTCAAAAAATGAACTTTATTATTTTGACAAATATCAATATATTTTTTATCTTCTATTAATATAATTTAAAATTGTCTTTAACATTTTTTATTACTAATAATCTATAGTTCAGAATTATTACTTTGACTAAATTATTCCTAAGTACATAACAAGAAACCCATTAAGGGACTCAGCAGAATATTATATTGATGAGATTAAAAAAAAAAAAAAAAAGAAAGAGAGAAAGAAATCTTCAAGTATGGTGTATAGTGCAAACACGAAATTCTCTGCTATGAAGTTTTTTCTTGTAATTTTGTTTTAGGCTTGATTGGTAAATTTAGTTTTTTTTTTTTTTTGGTTTAAACGGTAAAAAATTAAAATTGTTGGCTTGGCAAAAAATTTAAAAAATTAAAAAATTAAAAAGTTAAATCAAAATGCAAACTCTTAATATATTCTATTTAAACCCTCGTCCCTTTTAAAATACAATGGCCCCGTTTGGCTACCTCTTGTTTATTTGTTTATTGGCTTATTTGCTTATTAGCAAATAAGTCAAAAAGTATTTAAGCCATTTCATTTGGTTATATTTGCTTATTTGGCTACCTAAATGAGTTTATTTACTTATTTGTTTATTTGCTTATTTGTCTACCTAAACGAGCTTATTTGGCTTATAAGCCAGCTTATTTATTTATTTACATACCCAAACAAGTTTATTTACTTATTTAATTATTTATTTTTTAGCTTATTTAGCTATCCAAACGACATGACTTATTTTTTAGGTTATAAGCCAATAAGCAAATAAGCAAGCTTACCCAAACGGGGCCAATAATACTCTTTATTTATAACTTATTTATTACCACTACCAACTATATATAATTGTTTATATCAAATATATAGAATGATAAAATTATTTACTTTTAAAAAAAAGCAAAAAAAATTTTCTTACCCAAACAACCAGTTTCAAAAAAGGTAGCTTAAAAATTAAGTTACAAAATAATTAACTTTAAAGCCAATTTAGTTTTTTGGCTAAAAATATAAAAAAGTAAAAAAACTAACTTTTAAGCTATGTGCCAATCGGGTTCTAAATATATAAACGTTATTAAATTATGTTTTAATTTTTTTATATTTTAATACTGTTATATACTTCAATAATTTTTAAAAAATTAGTATAGTAAAACATATAAGGCTTTGGGGAAATGTGATCCCAGGTGCAAATGCCACTAATCTTCACTGTTATTACCAAATTCAGCCTTAAATTGAGGAAAATTGCCAATATGAATTTAAAATATTTTTTAAAAACAGTGAGAAAACCATATATATTAGAACCAAGGATGGCCATGGCCCCACCAATAATGGCTGGGTGTAAACAATAAGCTCCACATCATTTTATTTTGTTGATAAATCTTTTTATATCTTCTCAAGTTTCTTAGGCCGCGTTTGGTCGTGAGACAAAAAAAAAGGCTTCAATTTGGTTTCATCAATCTTTTGTTTTTTATAATTTTTTTTATATTGGATCATAAAGTTTTATATTTTCGATTCCTACTAACTAAATGAATGGAAAAGGTCAAAATATTTTAATCAAAATTTTTAAAAATCACAAAAGACAACAAAAACAAATGAAAACCTATAACGACTTATGTATATTTTCTGAATTTCTTTGTATGTTTTGATTAAAAATTTACTACTTTTATGATTTCTCCTTACCAAAGAAATCTACAAGCGTTTTTTTAAAAGAAAATCAACCTGATTTCGTTTGGCAAACTAGCTTTAAGTTAGTTTTTTGATTTTAAGTCAAAAATTTAAAAAGTTTGTTTGATTGGAATATGAGTAGTTTTTAAGTCAAAGGTTTAAAGTAATTTTAAGCCAAAAGACAAAAAACTTTACTTAAAATTGTTATAATTTTTTAAAATATATTTTAAGATAATTTTATATTCAATATAAATTTTGTTTGATAAATTTTGATGAGTAAATTTTAAAAATATAATTTTTATAAAAAATGAATATGTATAACAAAAATTATGATATTTTTTAAAAATATAAAAAAAATGATGTAAAAAACAAAAAAGGCTAAAAGCCTTTAAATTGGGAAATGAGAATTTTAATTTTTTAAACTTTAAGTAAAAAAAGTAAAAAACCGACTAAGCCGGTTGCCAAACGAGGGCCAAATTTATAAAAATTCAATAAAGGGAAAAAGAATCTTATACACAAAAACCTTGGTTTTAGACATCAGCTTAAGAGGGTAAAAGACTATTCTTCAAATAAGTTGGGCCATATGGCCCTTTTCTCTCACATCTGCACCCATTCCAAACAAACTGAAGAAACTCTAATAACAGTACATTCATCATACTGTGTGTGATGAATAAACCATTCATCATATTGTGTGTGATGAATACACCTTATCCCAAGTTTTTGTTTCTTGTCTTTTTAATTATTATTTAAAAATGGTTTTTTAATAATATTTTAGAAAATAGTTGTACTAAATGCACATATACAATTCACATCATTAAACACACTTTTTTTTTTTTTTTTTTTTGGTTACGTAGAATGGATCTCACCGTAGAACCCACTTTATATAAGAAGAATGTACAGGCCATCCCTCACCATGAGCCGGTGAGGTGGCAGTCTTAGACTCCCATCTTTTGATTAAAAAATAGAATTTCAAAATTTATAATATTTTTTATTAGGTTTTGTATAAAATGATAAAATTAAAAATTTATTAAATTAGAGATCCCATTTAAAAAAATCCAAAATCAAATCCAAATCTAAATCCAAAAATAATATATATTAAGACCCACTGGGCCACTGCCCACCCAGAAAAACTCACCCAAAATCCTATTAACGATTCAATGAATCATGCTCTAGCTGTTTTTGCTCGTGAGTTGTGAAGACATAAGGTGCCATCGAGTGACCCAAGTCAAACGAACTCAAAGAAATTTTAATATCACTTCTTCAGTCGTTCAGCGAGTCAGCGGCGATGGCAACAGTGACGGACGATGGACAACGGTGAGTCGGTGAGGCTGCATGATCTACAAGTTCGACTTCCGAAACTTAATCTAAAGGTAATTTTTTTTATAATAAAACATGTTTTCTAATTTTGTTATTCATTTTTATAATATAACATGTTTAATGTTTTATTGTTCTTTTGTTATTTTTTTAATTGAATTATGCATTTATTTTTTGTTTTACATGAAACTTGATTACCATATGATTTGAGTTTCACTATTGAACCTTCATAATTTTTCATATAAGACATCTCTTTAAATATTTGCCTAGAATTCCCAATTGTTCATAGCCGACCCTTTTTAAATATTTGCCTAGAATGCCCAATTGTTCATAGCCGACTCTGTATTTAGATATGTACATGGCTCTACGTATATAATATTTTTGTTTTAAAAAATAAAATGGAAGAATTTGAAGTTTTTCATTATTATTAGAAAATGACTTTCTAAGAATATTTCTGAAAAGAATTGTACTAAGTGCAAAGATACCATTCACGAATTCAAATACTCTTTTCTTACATAGAATGAATTTCACCAGTACCATAATACTCACTTCATATAAAAGGAGTATTTAAATGTATAAATGGCTTTTATAAACATAGTACTTTCGTTTTTAAAACTAACATAGGAGAATTGAAAGTCTTTTCATTATTATTAAAAAAATTGGCATTCTAAGAATATTTTTGAAAATAGTTGTACTAAGTATGGAGATACAATTCACAAATTCAATTACTTTTCTCTTACACAGAGTGACCCTTACAAGTACCATAGAATCCAGTTCATATAAGAATGCATGTATTTGGATATATGTAAATGGAAGTTCACATCATTAGACTTATTTATTTCAATAAATAAATAAAACTAATTAGATATAAGCACTCTTGTAGAGGATTCGGGTACGCTCCATTTTTCTAAGAAATGAAGAGAACTTTGTTTTTTTTTTATTAAATTGTGAAGGAAAATATTTTCTGTTATTGATCCCCACACTTGAGGATGAAGCTTACTCTACTTCCAGTTTGGAATTATTTTCATTTTTTATGTTCAGTTTTTACTTTTTCCACACACACACACAAATAAATAAATAATAAAGAACTTGCTTGGGCAATTTTCATTTTTTTTCCCTCCTAAAAACTCACTTTTCGAAAAACACCTAATTAAGTTCTCAAGTTCTCAAAATATCATCCTTGCCCAAACTAAAGCGACACGAAAACGATCAAAACGGCACCCTTAGTTTTAAACATCCCAAACAAGGCCTTGAACATCTTTTTACTCACACCTTTCTAAAGAGAGGATGAGCTCCCTCCATACTTCTTGAGACTTCTTATAGTTTAATTTGGATCCACAATAATAATTTAAAATAGTCATTTTGTATATACAAATAGCTAAAAAAATATTCACATAAAAATTTACCTTGATTAAATATAAATAAATATATAAACAAATTGCATTTTGTAAAACAAAATACAATTTGATTATGTAACAAAATACAATTTGATCATGTATCCACTGATATTTGTTCAAATTAATTTTTTACTAAAATAGTTTTTAATGCAAGAATAGCATGTAAAAGAATCATGTAATCAATCCTAATTGATTAAAACATATATATAATTTAGTTTAATTTGATTTGGTTTAATAATCTTTAATGTGATGTCTAGTTCTCATCATTATTGTAGGTTGCAAAACATAATCTTAAAGAGTACGAAGGGAAAAGGTACGAAAAAGAGCTTCTCCCTCTAACGAGGCTAGTGCAATGATTGGAACTAAACGCTAAGAATTAACTATTAGGCTGTTTTTGGTTTATTAGATTGACTGCAAAATGGAATGACAGTTCCTTTAAAAGATTTATTTTAATGTTCGATTAGCCCCAAAAAAATAATGAATGCCAATACATTTTATTGGCCAAAATAAAATATAAAAAATTAAGGGTGGAATTGTCATACAAAATTATTCCATTAAACTCAAACACTACCTTAATGGAATGCCTTAAAACAAGAAACCGAAGGAAGAACGAAAAAAAAAAAGGGTATCAAGCTGAACTAAACACTTAACTTTGATTGACAATAAAATAACATCAGAAGACACAGTAGATAAAAGATTTGAAACAGATGATTTTAAGAACTATGTCCATATCGTGCATTGAAGACAAGCATATTACACAACAGTTACTTCTCCACAAGATAAATAAAGCTCAAATACAAGAGAAATAAAGCTAAGCATGCTACTCATAAATCCTGTCAAAAATTAAAAATTAAGTATCTCATTCCGGTTGCATGGAGCCCAAATTATGTGACGAAATAAATCCTTCTTTATTTTTAGGACAGCGGAGGTCAGACTCGACTGAGCTAGGCTAAGCAAGGGTTGCCAATGAGACTGACTATAAGAAGTCGAGGAGAGCGAGGTTGAAAGTCGTTAGCTAGAATGGTATCCAGTAAACCCAGGACATTGACTTCCGCCAACACTGAACTACCAAGCATCGCATCCCGCCGAGGCTAGGGATGGGATGTATATGTTGATCTTTGTATCAAGCTAAGCATTGCAATTTTTTATTT
>JAOTRH010460235.1:0-28703 GCA_034768845.1 Heliamphora exappendiculata | reverse complement strand
ACAATAGAGATCTGCGGAATAAATAAGACATGAGTTTCTAATGTGATTATGAAATTCTACCTCAACTTTGAAGTAATTTCATAAAAATATAAATTATAATTTATTCCACTACAGAATTATAATTGCACTCCTAGCCTTATTCTCAAACTTGAAGTATTCGAGCTTTTGTTATTAAATACTTATTTATTCTCTCTAAGTTAAAATTACAAATACCTACTGATTAAATTAAATTATTAATAATTATATTTAATCAGTTTCTTTAAAATTTTCTTAAGACCTTTTGCTTAATTTGTTTGACTGCCGGATTATAAAATTCACCTGTAAGGTTTGGCTCGGTCAAAACCCATCAGATGTAAATGGATTTACAAGAGAAAGAGAGGAGCAGACATAAAGGTTGAAATATTTAAAATTAGGCTTATTGCAAAATGGTTCACTCAGAAAGAAGGGATCGATTATGAAAAAATATTTTTGCCGTTAACCATGCTTAAATCTATCCGAATTCTCTTATCCATTACAGCTCATTTCAATTACGAAATTTAATAAATGAATGTCATGACAGCTTTCCATAACGGAAGTCTTGACGAGTGTATCTATATGGTATAACCCGATGGTTTCATAGCAAAGAACCAAGAGCATATGTGTACAAGCTTAAAAGATCTATTTATGGACTTAAGAAGACATCAAGGTTTTGGAATACTCAGTTTGATCATGTTATAAAATCTTATTAATTTGATCAGAGTCCAAATGAGTCCTGTGTGTACAAGAAGCGTGACAGAAGCATGATAGTTTTTTTAGTACTTTATGTAGATGATATCTTGCTCATCAAAAATAATGTGGAGGTATTATCTTTGGTAAAAGTATAATTATTTGGGTAGTTCGATATGAAGGACTTGAGAAAAGCCAGTCACATTTTTGGGATCAAGCTTTTGCGAGATAAAAAATAAATGATGTTGAGCTTATCACAAAAAAGTATATCGATGATATCCTTACTCGTTTTAGAATGCAGAATTCCAAAAAAGAATTTATCTGTTTCAAGCATGAAATCACTCTATCCAAGGATCAATGTCCTAAGACATCTGATGAGATAAAGAAGATGAAGGCGATTTCTTATACTTCGCCAGCAGGAAGCCAAATGTATGTTATGCTTTATACTACTCCCCACTATGGTCAAATCGTAAAGATTTGATACTTTTACCTAGGCATTTCTTCGCCTCTCCCTTGAATTTTTTGAATTTATCAAAACATTCAAACTTACGGTGTATCAGGTAAATGTATTTATACCTTGAGTAGTAATCAATGAAACTAACGAAATACTCAAAGCTACCTCTAGCCTAGATTGTCATAGGACCATACACATCAAAATGAACAAGTTCCAATGGTTCTTTCAGTCTATAGTCTTTGGCCAAAAAATGCCTCTTTGTCATCTTTTCCTCTAAGCATGATTCATAGAGTGGAAGCACCTCCGCTTTCAATGAACACAAAGGTCTAACTTCTACCAGTCTATTTATCATTTTTAGATTAATATGACCTAAGTGTAAGTGTTAAAAAAACGTTTGGTTCATTAAATAAGAAAACTTTTTCTTATATAATAAATTAGATGCGCTATTCAATTCAGTCAATTATAGTGTATGAGAGATTAGAGTAATAACATAAAGATCATCTACTAATGTACGAGAATAGATAACTCATATATTATCCAAAATAACTATAGAATTATTAAAATAAACAAAATATCCAATTTTAACTAATCTAGAAACAAAAACTATGTTCTTTCTAATAGAAGGAATGTAAAGACAATCTCTCAATATTAAAATTCAATCTCTACAAAAACTGAGACCGACATCTTCCACTACAACCGCTGTCACCTTTGTATTATTGCCCATATACAGGTAAATCTCTCAATCATTAAGTTACCGAATTTTCTACAATTCCTGTAATGAATTGCAAACATAATTAGTGGTTCGTGTATTTATACACTAGGTATCGGTAGATAACACCGCTAAACAGGTTTTGACAACTAGTGAAAAGACATTACCCTGTTTGTTTAGTTTACTGAGATAAACTGGACATTGCTTTTTTCAGTACCGTGTCTGGTTGCAGTGAAAATATCTGTCTTTCGGCTTTTTCATACCAATCCGTGGCCCACTAATTACCTTGGAAATCATGCCACCCTATTTCTAAATATTTTTCTTTTTCATGTCTTTCGGCCCGGAGAAAGAACCCTTTTTAGAAACAAACAAATTCTTGGGTATTGAAGGAAGACCCTTTGTAGTTAAAGTTATATCCAAGTTACTATTTTAGTCAACAAAATTTGCTCCAATTAGTTTGTTTTCTTTGAGTATTGACGCTAGTAGATTGAAAACCATTTTAATCCTGAAAATCACATAATTAAAAATAACTGTTAATTATGATGAATAAAATTTTCAATTTATTTTAATTTGCTTCTCTTTACCATTAAAAACTTTTCACCAAACAGTTTGGTACCCTGTGAATAGCATGCCTCGATGGGAAGACGTCTACTATTTATCATTTATCATGACATAACTGACATAACTGACATAGTTTCCTATTAATTTTACCATCTAAGCAATTGACCCTACAAAGTAAAATTACATAACTGACATAGTTTCGGTTTAGTTAATAATAGCAGTGACTTAGATGAAAATGATACTATTATATACCTCTAACTGTTAACCACCATTTAATCCCAAATCAATCACTTTGCAATGAGCACTTAAGATGGAGAAATGATTCACATTAACAATTATCCAATATTATTCCTAAAGGAGGTTTGTGCTGACAATACCATAATTAATCTGTCCGATTGGGAGAAATGCCTTATTGCCAATACGCAGAATTAATTATATTGCATACAAACTGGTGATGGAGACCACGAAATTTATCTGTAAATAAATTTTTTCTCCCACTTCGATTTTTAAAAAAATATTTAAGTGTTATAAAAATTCGTTTAATTAAAAGAAATTTATTAATTTTGAAAACTACACAATTTAAAATAATCTAAAACATCTTTTTGAGTACCCGATTCCAAATATTTCAGTTTGCCAAATCATCTTTTCGTGTTTTAATGCGTAATATATAAAATATTCAACGAATGCACAGTTTTTCTTTTAACTTTTCAGCTATGTTAAAAATTAAAGGTATTCAATTATTTTATGTTTACGTCACATATTTTTCAAAAATAATAATTTATTAAGATTAAATATTTCTCTATTTAATTAACTCAAAATTCAGAATTAATTTTTACGTTTTTTCAATATATCGGATTTAATAAAAAATTTACCTTAAACGTGTTATTTTGTAAAAAAATAAAATATCTAAAAAATTTCATTTAATTAAAAACTTTTAGTTAAAAAAATTAATTTTGTTTTTCTTTACAAAATTTTAATTAAACCTAAATTTTTCAAATTAATTAAATTAACAAGAATATATAAAATAGATATATATTATTCACGCAGTTTAAAAGAATATAAATGCAAGATGTGTATATATTGTAATTTTATGATCAATATGAAACTCTAAAGAGTTTCAGTTTCTTGCAAACAGATAAGTTTCTAGTCTTTCAATCCTTGCAGAGAGCTGCTTATCAGCATTCGAATTCTACCAAGATTTTTAAATAAT
This sequence comes from Heliamphora exappendiculata, assembly GCA_034768845.1. Taxonomy (NCBI): domain Eukaryota; kingdom Viridiplantae; phylum Streptophyta; class Magnoliopsida; order Ericales; family Sarraceniaceae; genus Heliamphora; species Heliamphora exappendiculata. The sequence goes on along the minus strand of JAOTRH010460235.1, from coordinate 25,064 downwards.
TAGTATTATAGATATACAACACATCTCATATCAGTTATCATCAAAAAAGCATTCGCCAAGACCCTGAACCATCAGCCACCACCGCCGTCCAAACCACCAGCACGTCACCAGCTTGTGCTGTCAAATTTTTAGGCCGTTTCGGCCTCATCCGAGCTCTGTTTTTGTTCCCGTTTCTTGTAGAACGTAACTAATGAAATATACTATTTTTCTCAAAAAAATGGTCTAAAATAGCCCCAAAAGCAACCTTCAATAGTCGCCGAAACACAAAAAAACATTGTTGCCTGCAACAGTACGGCACTGCCAACTTTTCAAGGCCATTTCGACCTCATTCGAATTTCGTTTTCGACCCTTTTTTTTTTTGAAACACAGCTAACAAAATATATGATATTTCTGTAAATAATTCTGATTTGAAAAAAGCCCAAAAATAGCCAACAAAAGCCCAAGAAGTTGCTGCGCAGCACCACCCACCGCCGCTGTTGTTCTGCCGCTTGTTTCAGCTTGTCTCGTGGTTGTTTTAGCTCCCATTTTTCACTGATTTTAGCACTAATATACAGCAATATGATGCCTTGAAGAACTCCTCAAAAATAATCTCGAAAATGCTCGAAACGGAGTCCTAAAACAGCCCAAACAGCTGGTTATTGCCACCGTTCATGTGGCCATTTTCTACTATTTTTTGTTTAGATTTCTTCCATGTTTTGGAACTATTTTTCCAACCTATTTTACTACTATTTTGTGCCAAAACATTGCTCGAAACTCGTCCCGAAAAAGTCGCAAAATCATGCCAAAAATAGGCTATGAGTCGCCGGCTAAAGCCGTCGCCAGTGGGCTATTTTTGCCTCTATTTTTACTGCAATTTCAGATCTATTTTTCTACTATTTTTATTGCAGAAAATCCATAGAAAAACTTAGCGAAAAAACCTATTTCAAAACTATGCAAAAACCGCCACGATCCGTGGCCCGAACCAATGAAAACCGCCACCGATTATGCCATTGTCTGTTTTTCGTGTTCTTGGATATTCAAACTTATTTTTAAATATTTTAAATAATATTTAAAAATAAATAAGAGTTTACATCAAATACTTATGTCCCGATGGCTCACATTTGAACTAAAAAAGTTTAAACTATCACGATCAACCCTTGTGACTAAAAAAATAAATTATAATCATTATTCAACCATTCAATCAAATATGAATGAAATAATGATCATAAAATCAGGATTAGAACACCTGCAAAACAAAGTTAGGACAATTCTAAATCTACTTGGCCCCTCGATTAATCGTAAACATAAGTAAAACAACTTTGATACCAATTGTTGGAAGCAAATTGTCAAGATCATTTATTTGTAAATAATTTAAAAAAAAATAAAAATAGAATGGGCAATCTCTGAAACAAGCTCCAAATAAATTTTTTTTGATATCGAACGAACAAAAATAAAATTTGTGCTACCACAGTTAATTCAGATGAATACCTTTTGGTCGATCTTCCAACTACAATCTTTGATTTTTCGAGTTGAAACTCCGATCAGACCTTCTGTTGTATTTCCAAGGTGATTTTCGAATGTAGTGTAGGCTACGATCCTTCAAGAATTGAAACTGACAAAACCTGGACAACCTTAGTCTTAAAAGATAACTTATGAATTTGATTAGCCTACCCGGATATTTATAGGGTTACAATAGGGACTTCTTGAGTAATTATGGCATAAACTTCTACTGTAACCGTGATACTCATCCAGCGATTTTTGCAAATATGCAAACCTCTCAACGATTTCTGTAATTATAAAACTTTGCAATGGTTTTTATAATTTTCATAAAATACTAAATTACAGTTCATACCACTAAAGAACTGTAGCTGCACTCTTAGCAAGACCAATTTGCATTGAACTCCTATTATTAAATGTTTAACTCATCTCTCCACGTTAAGATTTTCGATATCCGCCAATTAATTTTAATTAGTGACAATTTAATTTAATCGGTATCTTAAAATTTTCTTAAGTCCTTCTACTTAACTTATTTGACCGCTGGATAGTCCACTTGCAGGGTTTGATCCGGTCAAAATTTATAAGCTTTTCTTAAAGAGGTATTGCTAATCCCCAACAATAGAAACGTATATTCCATCAATAATTAATATTTACCATATAATTAATACTGCTATCTAACTCACCGGGACTATAGATGCATAAAAAATTGCACATTTTGATGAATTAAAATAACGAATATCAAATATACGCAAATAATCATTATTTTGAGATTAAGAGTATAAGCACTCATAATTATCTTAGGGTATGAATTAATTTGTATAGTCAGTATAAAATTAATTATCCCAATGTAGACATATTCAATACACAAAGTGTACTAGTACAACGAGACGGAACAATAAACGATGCTATTATCTGTTCCCGTAACGAAGACAAGTCTACTAAAACTCTGTACTACAGTCGTACCGACGGCTCTTCTAATTCTATCTAAACTGTGAACAATAACTTGTATTCTTTAAAAACCTATAATCTAGTATTCTGTGCGCAAGCCGTACTCTACACACCAGATTAAATACTGTACAGAATAAAAGACAACCATGCATAACATTAAAGAAATGATATTGTATACATTGGGCATTAAGATTCTCATAAAATAAATAAATTAATTTTATTAAAATAAAATTAGATACTAAAACTAAAATAAAATCCATGATTTTTAGCATACAACTCTGGCAATTTAATACGCCAGCAAACCCCTCATTGATACTCAATTGAATTATAACTCCACCAAAAAGGAATTGCTGGCAGTGTTATTTGCTCTAGATAAACCCTAGTCCTACCTTCTTGGCTTGAAAGTAGTTGTTTTCAGAAGCCATGCTACTCTTTGGTATCCATGTCGAAGAATGATACCAAGCCTCGGCTGATTGGCAGGATCCTGCTCCTACGAGAGTTCGATCTTGAGATCTATGATAAGAAAGAAATCAAGAATTGTGTTGCAGACCATCTCTTTCGCCTCTTAATGGAACCCTCCTATAACCCCATCCTATTACGAGACTCATTTCTCAATAAGAAACTTTTTGCGATAACAGGCACCCAACCCCTTGGTTCACCAACATAGTGAATCATCTGGCAATCATGAAATCCCATCTCATTGGTCTAAATAAGATAAAGGCTGATCCTTTTCCCATGTGAAGCATTACTTCTAGGAAGATCCGAAATTGTTCAAATATTGTCCTGACCAAGTGATCTGGCAATATATCCCAAAAAGTGAGATGACTAGCATTTTCAATTTTTGTCGCTCACTTGACTGCAGCGGCCACTTTAGTGGTAAGAAAACAGCGACCAAAGTCCTATAGAGAGGATTCTTTTGGCCCTTACTCTTTAAAGATGCCCACTTTTGTCAGGCTTGCCTTCGATGCCAACAAACTAGCTCGATATCTGCTAAAGACATAATGCCCCTTAATCCCATTTTAGTGGTTGAGCTTTTCGACATCTGGGGCATTAACATCATGGGATCATTTCCATTGTCTCGCGGCTATGAATATATCCTAGTGGTAGTGGATTATGTCTCCAAATGGGTAGTGGTCGTGGCTATCAAATCAAATTATTATTAAGTTGTGGTAAAATTTCTTCAAACAAATATCTTCAGTCGATTTGGGTTTCCATAAGCCATCATTAGCGACGGAATCACACACTTTCTAAACAAATATTTTGTCGCATTACTCCAGCGATATTCCATCACGCACAACGTGGCCACCCCATACCATCCTAAAAAGTGGCGAAATCGAAGTGTCGAATCGGGAAGTGAAAAAAATCTGACTAAAACCATCCACCTCAGTCGTAAACATTGGTCTGAAAGGCTCGAAGACGCCTAATGGCCCTATCGTATAACATTCAAGACACCCATTAGCATGTCCCCATACGGTATTTTCTTTGGAAAAGCATGCTACTTACCGGTCAAGCTAGAACACCATACACTATGGGCCATTAAAATGTTTAACTTTGATATGGACACTGCCGGTTCCCACTAAAAACTACTGCTTAGTGAGCTTGAGGAAATCCATAATAACACCAACGAGAGTTCTCATACCTACAAGTCTCGGACTAAAGCATTCCATGATAAACACATCCACCGTAAGTCTTTAAAGTCCAACCAAAAGTTATGGCCGTTTAATACCAAGCTGCTGCTTTATCTCAACAAACTCTAATCCCAGTGGGGCAGCCCATTTGTGGTAGCCCACGTCTAGCATCACAGTGCCTATCAGTTGCTTAACCCTCGAAGTGGTAAGCATCTTACGGTCAATGGACAATGGCTCAAACTGTGCTTCAAAAGTATCTCTTTCGGTCGTGCAGTTGAGTCTATCGACATCTTGGATCCTAGTAACTGATCATCTAATCTCTCCTCACATCCGGCGGAAGACGTCAAACTTAGGCCTTCTGAGAAGGAACCCGTGTATTCTTTTCTTTTCTTTAAATGCCTTTCCTATAATAATAATAAATAAATAAAATCGTCCGGATGGACCAAAAATGTCCAAAAAAATTTAAGATTCAATTTTGTCCAAACGGACCAAAACTATATGAAAAAATTCGAATCTTAAAAGACTCTGCAATGGTCAGACTGCCCTAACCGCCATCATTAATTGACTCAGTTATCGAGGTACAACGAATCTGGCCAAATCAAATTTATTCGGAAGCACATTTGGATAAAAAATTTCTACTGCAAAACATCTGGATGGGCATCTAGAGAGACTAGCCATTTGGCTGGATTCGGGGTTTTAAACCCCTTGGCCTTTCCCCTTCACCCCTCTCTCTCTTCCTTCTCTATAAATAGGACCCCCTTCTCTCACTCCACACTATTGTTCATATCTTTCTCTCTAGCTTTCATACTCCGGCGACTTCTTGACATCTTTTCAAATTTTGTCATTCCCTCATCTTCTTCTTCTCTCACCTCTGGCATTCATGGCCTCGTCTTCACGCCGCCATCAACCGAAGTGCTACCGCTTAACTTCACCAGTCGCTACTCTTACTAATGCCTAGTAGAGCTGTCCCTTTCACCACAAGATTACTTACCTGGTAGAGGAGAACTTCCTGGCCCAGGATTACATCGCCTCTCATGGGATAAGCTTCTTTGAGCCAGGGGTCTTTCTAGCCTCTTGGGCTCATTTTTGAACCTGCACCCCCTGCATGGTTCACCTGTTCTATGAGAACCTCCATAGCATGCAATTTAAGGACCATCTTATCACCATAGTCAACGACGATGACTTTGTCGTCATTGACAAGCACATCACCATCGTCCTCTTCATTGAAGACAATAAAGCCCATTGCCTAGTGGACCCCATAACCCCACCTACCACCATGGCTCAGGCTAGCCGGACTGACAACTCCCATCCCTTTGCCGATCATGGGAACCTTATTTATGATCAGTTTGTGCCCAGTGTCCTTTGGGCCAATGTCTTTCCCATGGACAATAAAGACAAAAGGTGGGGCAATTTTCTTATTGCCTTATGTGCCCTACACACTGACAATGTCGTCTCCATCTCACACCTCATAATTGAGGAAATACAAAAGTTTATGCTGGTGTGGCGTTGGAATTTAGGAGTTTTGAAAATAGTTCAGAAATAAGGGCACTCAAATATGTTTGAAAAAGATTTTAACACCTTGAAAGCTAAATTTTGAAAACTCTTTTTTTGCTGAAAGTAGAGTTGTCACTTAATTTTTGAGAAAAAATAAAAAAAATAAAAAACGCTTGCCAATCTTTAAAACGTTAACCAGAAAAAATGTGATCGGGAGCTAAGGTACGAACCGGAGAAGGTGTCAGGCCACCCGTTCGCCCAACCGTAAGGTTGGCCTCTACTAATCATCATTGGTTCTTTATAAGCTTTCTCAAGTACATGCAAATAAAAAAAATAAAAGCAAAGAGAGAACATTCAAAATCAAATATGAAAAATACATAACATATGTACATAGTACTCCAAATCAAAATAAATATAATAATAAAATCATGAGTCCTACGGCATGTAATTTCTAACTAAAAGGTACATGAAGCACACCAACATACAATTTCATCAAAATAAACCAAATTATCAAAATAAAAAAATAAAAAACACATGCTAGAAGGTGTTAGAAATTACTTAAATATGAATTGCTAATAAAATGACCTAAACCATCCTAAATGTGCATCTAGAGAAAATAGTCCAAAATATGCACACGCAGGCATTTAGATGAACATTAACATGATGAGTTTTTAACACTAAATGTAAAGAAAAACTTACTTAACAAAGAAAATAATGGTTTCATAACAAAGAAAATTTTAAAATTTGAAGAAAATAAAGAAAATAAAAAAAATATTCATAAAGAAAATCATTGTAAAATGAAGAAATTAGAAAATGTTATTAAACTATTAGAAAAGAAAATCTAATTATTTACATTTTACATCTTAAAAGGGGTATAAAATAAAATTTTAAAAAAAAAAGAAAAGAGAAGAAAACTACTACAACAAGAGAAATTTTATATTAACAAAAAGTAACTTAAAAGACTTTGTGGTTTTTAAGGTTTGACAAAATAAAATAAAAGAAAAATATGAAGAGAAAGTAACATTAACATTAGGAAGGGGAGAAAAAAAATAAAATACTAATAAGAAAAAAAAACTACATTAAAAGAAAAGAAAAAGGAGTATTAAAAAACGGATAAAAATAGACTACATTACAAGAGGAAAAAAAATAAAATGCTAAGAAGAAAAATTAATCTACTATTAAGAAGAGAAAAAGAAAATAGAAAATAAAAACAATAAAAGGAATATTAAACTATAGAACACTAAAAAGGAAATTAAAGTTACATTAAAAAAAGTATAATATACTACAAGAAAAAGAAACCTAAATGCTAGAAAAAGAACATTAGACTAATGCTTAAAAGAAAATTGACATAAAATTAATATTACTAAAAAAGAAAAAAGAAATAAAAATAAATGCTAGTAAAATTAAACTAATGCCAAAAAGATAAAAGAAATCAAAAATAATTTTTTAATTTAGATGTGAAATGTAGTATTAATTACTACATTCACATAAATATAAGTGTATTGTTGTAACAATTAACAACATTATTAAGTTGTAAATGCCAAAATATGTTAGCACTAATTAATAATTTAATGAATGAAAGAAAATAGCAAATGATTTAAGTGTGAATGTCAAGAAGTTAATAACTAAATAATGAACAAATTATATAAGAGAATTACATGAGACAATTTAAATGATAAGTAAAGTAACTTACAAAAGAAATATGCAAATTGAAATTGAAAGTTAACTCGATCATTCTAAAAGAGAGAGGATGGAGTTAGAAGGATCGGATATCCAAACGAGGTACCTAGATTAGCGAAAAATTCTCAAGTCGGGAATGTACTTCGATGAGCCAATCCTTAGGTGGTGGTCCAAGTAAGGCTTCAATATAGGCGTCGGAGGTACGGATCTTAGTATTTCGGCAGGGCTTCGGCGTCGCAGCTCGAAATTGCTCGGCGACTCGACAGAGCTTCACTCTCACAACCTCTCACTCAAATTATGTCCTTGAAAACGTACTAGAGGTACAATATTTATAGAGTTCATCAACCAATGAAATGCTATCACATTTTGGGACACGTCAGGCCATTTGGAGTAGGCGGTCGCGATATTGGACAAGTCGGTCGCCATGTTGAATGAAGCTTCCAACGGGTTTTATTGGCGGTCGCCACAATGCAAGTTGGCGGTCGCCATGTTGAAGGCGGCGGTTGCCACTTTTGACTAGGATTTTCAAGAAGTTCTATTGGCGGTCGCCTTACTTTGATAGCAAATTTTGAAGGTTTGACAAAATTCCTTTGGTCTGAAGGTTTTTGGTTCAAATGCCGAGTTTGGATCACTTTTCGAGGATTGAACTAAAGTGTCATTCCACCTGTTTTCACCATTGAATTTATCTAAGATTAGGCGGGGTCAAATTTGGGTGTCTACAGTTAGCCATCTTTGATATAACTTGCATAGCAATGCGTGAAGCAGGTTATATCAAAGACCTAGAGCCAACATCCATTTGACCGAGCTGTTAATCTTAGGTCACAAACATACAAGCATGTTGGTTGTACTCGAATTTTCATCGAGCTGCATATGTACCTCTTTGTTAAAGATCATACCAAAACGTAGTTCACGGGGCAAAAATGCAAGGATGCGACATAACGTAAATGCTAACATGATGCAGATGCTAACATGAAGTAAACATTAATATGATCAAACAGATCCTAGAGATCGGGTTAAGATATAAAGGGAGCATAACCATGTGAGTCAAAGATCGAGTTAAGATATGAGAACACGGTTGGGGGTAAAGTAATTACAAGGGTCGAGTTAAGATCCAAGAAATTATTTTATCTGTGAAAGCAATTGATCGGTCGAGTTAAGACCTCACAATTTCGGGGTAAAATGGGATAAAAATAATAAAAAATCAAGTTACGGCTTAAAATTAGATTTATCGGGAAAAAAATCACGAATTAGTCGGTCGAGTTAAAATCTAAAAATTCGAGACGAAACGTAGGATAGAAAAAATTAAAAGTCAAGTTACGGTTTAAAATTAAATTTATCGAAAAGATAAGGATTACAACACAAAATTATTTTTAGAATTATTTCTAAATACAAAAAATTTTCTCAAAATTTTTTTAAGAAACACCCGAGATTATAAAATCATTTTTGAAAAGGTCTGAAGGACAATTTTAGAAGAACACATACAAAAATTAAAGATTTTATGTTTTCTAGAAAAAATACTTTTGCTAATAGAATAAGGAGAAAATAATCTATACAAAAAAAAAATAGATGCACACAAACGAAATAAAATGCATGCAATCAAAACATGTATTAAAAGCCCTAAATAGCCCTTCTCAAAACCCTAAAACGTCATAATGATGAATTGACATGACGTGACCCTTGGTAACCTTGCAACCGACAAGCCTAAAACCCTCTGACATGGCGGCCGTCGGGTAAAAACCCTTCCAGCATGGCGGTCGCCATGTGACGTTTGACAAACGTGGCGGTAGCCGACATTCTATATGGAGGCCGCCAACTCGAGGCGCGTATATGGTCTTCTAGGCGAGATGTTTTCCTCATTCGCGCATCACTCTTCTCTCTCTAGCTTCTATTCTCTCAAAATTCTCTCAAAACTTCGAAGCCTTCTCTTGCTTTCTCCTTGCTTCTTTCTGCTTCAACAATGTTCACACTGTTGTTCATGATTCCATTCTTCTTCATGGCGGGCCAAGGCCAAGGGGATGATGACTTGGGGGGCGACAAGGCCCCTCTACTGCCTGGAGTTTTTCCACGGGGACTTTCAAAGGTACGACTTCTAGTGTTTTTGCCGGTGGGGTCACCTCCATGCAGCCCCCTGCTGCGATGGACGCACTCGTACTCGAGGCGGAGCGTGCCTCTCACCGGGTTGCTGAGGAGGAGGCACGGGTAGCTATCGAGGCATAGGAGGCTGCAGTTGCTATTGCACATGAGGCTTACATCCGGGTGGGATGCGACGATATGAGCCTCCTACCGATGCTGTTGCTGCCAACGTTCTAGTACGGGAGCCTGACCACCACATTTCTCGTCAGCGATCTTCGGTATGTACTCTATCTTTACTTTTAAAATGCTAAAAGCATGATATATCAAACGTAGACTCATGCTTAGGATCCTCCAGATGATATGATAATGCATTTTGATATGATAATGAATGATGATGAATGATATTTTATTTTGATTATTGTGTGATGCTTTGGGATTTGAACTTAGCTTAGACACCTTTGCTATAGAGATTTAAAACAGTATGGACACTGAAGAATTGGACAAATAATGAAAGAAATGGACAATTATTTTTAATGAAAATCACAAAATAAAGGGTTTTGAATTTTTTTTATTTTTAAGAAAAAGGTAGATATTTAATATAAAATGGAAAATTTTTTGTTTTTTTATTTTTGGGGAATGAAAAATAAATAAATAATTTTTATTAAAAATTTTAGAGGTAATTTTGTCAAAAAATTCTAAATAAAGCAAAATTTTCAAAATCACAAACTCTAGAAATTTAAGGGGTATTTTTTTTAAAACCAAAAAATTAGAAAAAAATTTGAAAATACTTAGAAAAATTTTGGAAAGAATCTTAAAAATTTTGGGCAAGTTTTAAGACAAATCTTGAAGATTTTTTGAAAAATCCTAGGAGAATTTTTTTAAAAAATTCTAGAAAATTTAAGAAAAATCCCAAAAATCTTAGAAAAATTTTAAGAAAATCCTGAAAAAATTTTAGGAAGATTTTGTTTTTCAGATGATTGGAGCAAATTTTCAAAAATTCTTAGAAAATTAATCATAAAATGGTATGACAAAAGGGGTAAAAACACAAATATCATAGAGAAGATTTGCTTGGTGCGCTAGGGTTTCAGGGTTCCAATCTTTTACTAGAACGTGCAAAAATCAAGGGATCGTTACTTACACACGAATCTAGGGTTACAAAGATTTACCTAATTTATCAGCGCTTAGAAAGAACCGAATGGTCACCACTCACACACGACCCTAGAGTTAGATAGATTTGCCTGATTTATCCAAGCTAAGAAAGAACCGAATGGTCGTCACTTACATACGAACCTAGGGTTATGAATGTTTGCCTGATATATCAAGGCTTAAAAAAAACAGAAGGGGCGCCACTCACACACGGACCTAGGATTAGGAGGATTTGCCTAATTTATCAGGGCTAAGAAAGAACCGAAGGGTCGTCACTTGCATACGAACCTAGGCTTAGGAAGGTTTGCCTAATTTATCAAGGATTAAGAAGAACCAAATGTTCGCCACTTACATACGAACCTAGGATTAGGAAGATTTGCTTGATTTGTCATGGCTAAGAAAGAACTGAAGAGTCACCACTTACACACGAACTAAGGGTTAAGAAGATTTGCCTGATTTATCAGGGTTCAGAAAGAACCGAAGGGTCGCCACTTACACACGAACCTAAGGTTAGAAAAGTTTGCCTGATTTATCAGGACTTAAGAAGAACCGAATGGTCGCCACTCACACACGAACCTAGGGTTAGGAAGGTTTGCCTGATTTATCAGGGCTTAAGAAGAACCGAAGGGTCGTCACTTATACACAAACCTAGGATTAGGAAGATTTGCTAAATTTATCAAGGCTTAGGAAGAATCAAAGGGTCGCCACTTACACACAAACCTAGGGTTAGAAAGATTTTCCTGATTTATCAGGGTTTAGGAAGAATCGAATGGTCGTCACTCACACACGAACCTAGGGTTAGGAATGTTTGCCTAATTTATCAAGGCTTAGAAAGAATTGAAGGGTCGCTACTTACATACGAACCTATGGTTAGAAAGATTTATCTTATTTATCAGGGCTTAGAAAGAATCGAATGGTCGCCACTCACACACGAACCTAAGCTCAGGAAGGTTTGCCTGATTTATCAGGACATAGAAAGAACCGAATGGTCGCCACTCACACACGAACCTAGGGTTAGGAAGGTTTTCCTTATCAGGGCTTAAGAAGAACAGAAGGGTCGTCACTTATACATGAATCTAGGGTTAGGAAGAACCAAAGGGTTACCACTTACACATGAACCTAGGGTTTTTATTGCTTTTGGTTATCTACTGTATACTTTATGTGTCGAATCTGTTCTTTATATATCTTCTATTTGTCTTCTCCTTTCAGGCTGGTCACTACGTCCATGGCTTTGGAGGTTTCGCCTCTAGAAAGGTATTGAAGTGGTATGATGCCCTCTCTGCTCCTAACCGGGATTACATTGACGCCTCTAATTTTGCTCGCTTCATACCCTTATTGGGTAGGATGAGCAATGACTGGGTATGGTTGGCAACCTTAGCGGAGCAGTGGTGGGATACCATCAATACCTTCCACTTTACCACTTTTGAGGCCACCTTGACGCCTCTCAATTTTGCTCTCATTACTGACATCAGAGTCGGTGGTGCTCTCATTCCATTCGACCCTACCATTACTAGTTCTACTGACGCGCTGATGTACTTTCTCGAAGCCATCCCTACGCAGATGGACCGTGACCGGGTTCGGTATACAAGGTTCATTGAGGGATTTAGACATTTTCACTACATCGAGCCTTGCCACTTTGAGTGGGTTGCCCAGGGATTCTTGATGGACATGTTTGGTACCTCCTTGTTTTCGAACAAGGAGAATACCGTATATTTGCATTACCTTGGTGCCCTGGCTCATCTTGACCGGGTTGCTTCATTTGACTGGGGAGGAGCTGCTCTCGCCACCCTTTATAGCTTCATGATGACTCTTACTCGGTTTCCCCAGGAGCTCAGTATCGGGAGATACTGGAGGGTCTGGGAGGTATGATTTTATTTTTGCCCCTTTTTCTATTCATTTCTGTTCTTTATTATCCATCATCTACTTACTGACATCTTCTCCTTGCAGCTTTGAACTTATGAGTTCCTCAAGCTTCATGTCCCGGCGAACTCCTTGACATACCCTCTAGTCATTCCTCGTGCAGCGGGGTGGTCCCGTGGGATGAAGGGGAAGAAGGCTGGAGGGAAGGACATAGATTGTTTTCGGGTTTCACTGGACCAGCTGACCAGGTATCATTTTACTGTGTCCTGTTTGCGGCTGTTTACTTGTTCACCGCATTGCACTGTTTCTGTTCATACTGATCACTTCATACTATATTCACTGCTTATTATTTTCTACACTGTATTTGCTATAGGTCCACTAGGATGTCTGGAGAGAAGTAGAGGATCGGGTCGGCGCAGACCTGATGCGCAGCTGTGGCATTGCTGCGAGGCGTATTTTGCTAGAGGGTCCATTCGGATGGGAGTATTATCTCGGGGAGCGAGTGGTTCGCCAGTCGCTCAACCTTGATCATTTCCATATACCAGTGGTTCCTCCAGTACACATGTGCCGAACCGAGCTTCTAGGTTGGGTCAACTTCCTAATGGAGATGGTGGGGACTCCAGTTTCAGAGCTATTGGTGCCGGAGGGGGATTATATTTCTTGGGCTCAGGCCCATTTACTAAGCTCGTTAGGTCCTGGCCCTGCTGCCCTTGGTGGCAGGAGGAGGGAACGAGCACCGGAGGATACTGACGCCGGTGCTGCGGGAGCTGCTGCTGGTGATCTTATTGGCGGGATACGAGGCCCAGAGATTCCATGGGATGTCCAAATCGTAGCGTATGGCTTCCCCTTTTCTCTACCAGTCCATGTTCTGCCAGTGCCGGAGTTCAGGGTTGACATTGGCCAGGTTAGTTTCCTGCCTTCCCTTCAGCCACTTGTTCGCCTTTATCAGTCTAGTTTTTCTTGAACTGTCCTCTTTTGCAGGTCGATCAGGCTTGGTTAGACCATACGATACTGATGGTCATCGGCTTAAGAGTACTGGTCCGGCAGATGGATGCCTCAATGCGAGCAGCCGACATTGCTTTTACACCAATTGCCTTTATAAGTAGCTTGCATACTCTTTTTAGCTTTTTTTCATTTTCTGTCTTTACTTTGTTCTGAGTCTTACTTCTCTCTTGACAGCCTCCAGTTCCTGCTACCGGTATAGTGCCACCACAGGCTCCGGTTAGGCCTCCTACTGCAGCCCCATCCCCGGTTCGAGGTCGTGGTTTCCAGGTATCTTCTCGGGCTCGTTCTAGAGGATTAGTCTCATCTGCTCGGAGCTGGCCCAGAGTCGTCTCTTCCTCCGGCAGTGATGATGGTAATGACTTTGACAGACTCTTTGAGGATGATAGTTTAGAGAAGGCCAGCTCTTCCTCCCGCTAAGTTCGCTCGAGGCATACTTGAGAGAGAGAGAGCTCCCCCCTTTCCTAGTTTTATTTATCTTCTGCTACATTTTATTTTGATGGGCCTGCGTGCCCCAGTTTGACACATTTATGGGTCTGCGTGCCCCTATTTACTGTTTTATTAGGCCTGAGTGCCCCAGTTATTACTCGGATACATTTTATTATTTTCTGATGTATTTCTAAGCCTTCGTGCCATTTATTACTTCTCATGTTCGTCTTGTTTGCATAACGTTTCTTTATTTTCTGCTCAAGCTATCTTGGATGCATGATTCAAATGCCGCAATTTATACAGATCATACAAACTGTAAACTGACACACACCCACCATGTTCAAACATGGCAGTCGTCATATACAACATAGCGATCGCTACTTTTATGGGGACTGACATGGTGGTTGCTATTTTTAACTTGGCTGTGGCCTAGTCAAATGGCTTATGTCACTGTACTATACTTTTTATAATTGGCGGTCACCATCTCTAAGGTGGCATCGCCTCGTTGAATGTATCTTTTGTTGAGATTTTGATTTCCTGCTCCTTTTTTGCCTTATAAATATAGCCCTGGAGGCCCCATTTTCTGCTATTCTCGCTCAAATGGCTAATCTCCTTTCTTTATGGATTGAGGCATTTTCTCATATCGAGTATTTGAACTTTGGTCCTTTTGGTATCAACTCCTTATTTTCTCTCATGACTGTGAAGACTGATGGACCTTGGTTGGAAGCTGCTGTTCGGCTATGGGATCCTCAGTCCTGTGTCTTTCAATTTGGTCTAGACTTGGCTCTGTGGAGACCTTTGTTGTTCCCACTTTCTCCTTTTCGGCTCGGCAATGGGTGATGCAACTCTGTGGTCTATCTAAGATAAAGGCTTCTTTTATGACATTTGGTGACTGCATTGACATTCCCTGTATCATTGACATATTCTGTCTTACTGGTGACCTTAGCGACCTTAACTTTTAGTTGCGGCGTCGTTATACTCTTTGCTTATGTCTTCTTGCTCAGTATCTTCTCCTTCCTTCTGACGGGCGTGTGAGACCCTGTACCGTTTGTTTTTTTTTATATATATGCATGTTAGGTGTTTTGACGCATTTTTAGCATTTTCTCTTTGATATGCCTCTATGAGTTTTGATGCATGTTTTGGTTAATCTAAGCATACGGAATAACTTCTCAGGGTTGTAGGGAGTTTTTGTGCGAATTTCAAAAATTAAAAAAAAAGATATTTTAGCAGTCTATAAATATTTGGAGTTTGATATTTTCAAAGGATATTTTCAAATTTTAACTCCTAAGTTTCCTCCAAATTCTCTCTATCTTCTCTCTAATTTCTCGGGGGCCCGTGGCTTGGTTTTTTACGGACCAATAGCCGATCCTTGCTATTAGTTTCGTGGTCTACGCATCCATCTGAATTAAATTTAATTTCGATGAAGCTCAAATTTACACGTGGACCGAGGCATCAAGTTTTTGACCCGACGAGGTAAGATCTCAGATTCTACTGCTGTTTAAGGGTACTATATGTAATCTTATACTATTTCACCATTTTAAAATGCATGAAATCTCATTTTATGTTTTAGATCTGATTTTTGATTTAAAATTATTTTTCGGCATTTTCGGTAGATGGAAGTGTATTTTGAGGGTTTCCTTTAGAGGTTTTGGCGCAAGGCATAGGTGTGTTGATGTTAGAGGATGTTTGGGGGTTTGATTTGAGGTTCGGAAGCAAGAACATGCAAAAATCGTAGCTCAACAACACTTTCTAGGTCAGTTTAGTCGACTAGATCATCATGCTATGAGTTCAGTATAATTGCTCATACATGTGTTGTATAATTATTTTTGGAAAAAATATTTAAAATATTTTGTTGATCTCTATGTTGATGGATGGATCCACATATGCATGTATGATGTATATTTGTAAAAGGATTTATATAAAGGTTTTGTAGTTGAACTACAATTTAATTTTTAAAAGATTATCTAGATGTACCGGGATGATGGGCATTTGGCACGAGTTTTCATCGGTAAAAGTCTAGAAACGTGCGCAGTGTAGGTACCTTTATTATCCTTTGGGGGAGCCAGACCCCAAAGTTGCTACTGAGTGGTTGGAAGTGACCACTACGATCTTGGATACTCTGGATATCGAGGAGAATGCGATGCGTGTGAAGTTGGTGGTGTTCCAACTGAAGGAGGATGCTAGAGAGTGGTAGAAGTTCGCTAAGACCACGATGGATGACGCGTGGGCTGCTTTCACTAGAGTCTTCTTGGAGAAGTATTACTCGAGATCTTCAAGGGATACTTACCTAGAGGAGTTCCTCTCTCTTGTTCAAGGGATTCTTTCTTTGGTCCAGTATGAGGCCAAGTTCGCTAATCTGTCGCGGTTCACACTTGAGATGGTATCTATAGAGGAGATGCGCACTCGAAGGTTTGAGAGGGGACTTCGACCTGCTATCAAAGATAAAGTTGCAGCTCTAGATGTGGAGGTGTATATCAAACTGGTGGAAGCTGCTATCCGGGTAGAGAACTCAATGGCAGATAGCTACAGGGTTAGAGAGAGCGAGAGCCAGCAGGGTAGTAGAGATACACAGTTCCAGAGGCATTGGAAAAAGCGGCAGAGGTCGTCTGGACCTAGTTCTCATTTTGTCGAATCGTCTCAGCCGTAGTCATCTACACCTACACTTTCAGTGACCTCGACAGGAAGGCCAGAGCAGAGGGGGATGATATGTTATCGATGTGGATAGGCAGAACATCGTGCAGTTGAGTGCCAGTAGAAGGTCCAAGCTCAGAGTCCAGCACCCGTCCAGTCACAAGCGAGAGACCCACCTATCTGTTTTGGGTGTGGTCAGTCCGGGCACTTTCGTAGACAGTATCCCAGAGAAGGTAATGCCCAGGGTACGACAGGAGCACCAGCTGCTTCATTAGTAAAGAGGCGACATGCTCCGCAGCAGCCTAGGGCTCAGACATCTAGGTTTGCGGAACAAGGTGCGTCAGCGCTGTCGGTGGGTATACTAGACTGCCACAGGCCATGGCTTATGTGCTTGCTGAACCCGATGCTTCTAAGGCACCAATTGGACTTGATGCTACAGCTACTCCAGCTATGATCAGAGGTACTCTTTTAGTCTTTAGATCATGGGTCAGTGTCCTCATCGACATAGGAGCATCACATTCTTTTATCTCATCTGATTTTATTTCTGTTTTGGGGTTGGAAATGAAATGGTTGGGTAGTACCTTGTATGTGGGGGCTCCAGTTAGTGGTAGTGTGACGTTGAGCCTTGTTTGTAGATCCTGCGTGCTGGAGGTCATCGATCGTTGTTTAGAGTTTGATTTTATCATTCTAGACATAACCACGTTTGATGTCATCCTAGGGATGGACTGGCTGACTACCTACCAAGCCTTTATAAATTGTGAGCGACGGAGGGTATCGATTTGTATGTCAGAGGGCGACTGTTTTTACTTTGTGGGTGATCGAAATGAGGGCTTGATGTCTATACCCGGTGTCACTCGGGTTTGAGGGGATTTGGGTTTCCTCTTTTCTGCGCTCAGATTGGATGAGCCGGTTGGGGTTCGAGGAGTGTTACCCCATGTGGTGTGTGACTATTCGGATATCTTTCATAACAATCAGTTCGAGTTGCCATTGAGCCGAGATATGGAGTTCTCTATTTGTCTTGTTCCGGGAGTTGCCCCTATCTCTATGCCATCGTATCGCTTTGCACCTGTTGAGTTGTGAGAACTCAAGGTACAGTTTCAAGAGTTGCTTGATAAGGGGTTTGTACGCCCGAATACATCGCTGTAGGGAGCTCCAGCGCTCTTTGCAAAGAAGAAAGATGGTTCAATGCGGATGTTTATAGGTTACAGGAAGTTGAACCAGGTGATGGTGAAGAATAAGTATATGATGCCGAGGATTGACGACTTGTTTGATCAGTTGAGGGGGTCCCGTTGCTTTTCGAAGATTGAGTTTAGGTCAGGGTATCTCCAGATGAGGATTAAGGACGAGAACATACCACCTTTCAGACTCGTTATGGTCACTACGAGTTTCTGGTTATGCCGTTCGGTTTGACGAACGCCCCTACTACATTTTATGGGTCTGATGAATCGTATCTTCCACCCTTATTTGGACAGTTTTGTGGTTGTGGTTGTGGAAGACATTCTGATTTATTCACCCATGAGAAAAATGCACGAGGAGCATCTGCACGTTGTTTTACAATTTTTGAGAGAACATCGCTTGTATGCGAAGTTCAAGAAGTGTGAATTTTGGATGGCGGATGTGAGATTTCTTGGACACGTGGTGTCAACGGGTGGAGTATCGGAGGATGGAAATGTGTTTTGGGGGTTTCCTTTAGAGGTTTTGGCGCGAGGCTTGGGTGTGTTGATGTTGGAGGATGTTTGGGGGTTTGATTTGAGGTTTGAAAGCAAGAACACGCAAAAATCATACCTCAAAAACTCTTTTTGGGTGAGTTTAGTCGACTGAACTCATGAGTTCAGTCAACTGATTCATCATGCTATGAGTTCAGTCGACTGGACTTGGGAGGTCAGTCGATTGAAATTGTTTCTATTTTGGTCCTTCTTTTCTAGTGAGCATTTCAGTCGATTGGGGGCTTGGGCCAGTCGACTAAATCGCTATGTGGGTGCTTGGTGTTGGTTTTGATGGTTCAGGTGGTTTGTTTAGGTAAAGGATGGTTTGCAAAGGAGGTTTTTACAAAAACCTTTGAGAAAAACGTGTTTACCGAAGGTGTGTAGCTAGCCCTTGGGGTTGAGGCTCACTTTCTAAAACGTTCTGATAAAAATATGATTTTACATGTTTTGATTTGATCTCCATGGTCTCATGGATTGGATCTCTTGCTTATACATGTGTTGTATGACTGCTTTTGAGAAAAATATTTTGAAATATTTTGTTGATCTCCATGTTGATGGATGGATCCACATATGCATGTATAATGTATATTTGTAAAAGGTTTTATATAAAGATTTTGTAGTTGAGCTACAATTTGATTTTTAGAAGATTATCTAGATGTACCAGGATGACGGGTATTTGGCACGAGTTACCCTTAGTGAAAGTCCAAAAACGTACGCAGTGTAGGTACCTTTGTTGTCGTTCAGGGTAGTTCCCGTAAAGAAGGTCGATTTGGGTGCTCTTTTTTCTCGGGTTGTCGCCCGTAAAGTTAGCTTTTACGTCGTGGTGCTCCGTATAGAACTTGTCATTACCTAGCAGGTTTTGAGAGATGCTGGAACTAGATAATAGGCAGGAGTCTATAGTTGTTACCTCTATCCTCTTGTGATAGAGTCGGTACATATGATCATTTTCTTCTTTTCCACGATGGTACATTCCGTGAGGGAACAATGTTTTTGGTTACTGTTTTCTTAACGATGGTTGGCTATTTGTAATATTTGCATCACATGATTTGAAGGATGAAAACAGGGTTTTATGTTAATAAAATCGTTTTGGGAGGCTTGTGTAGTCTGATGAGAAAACTTGAGATTTGTGAAAGACCTTTTTGGGGTTATGGTTGAGTTTGGCTCCCGCTCATCTGGTTGCATATTTTTCTACTTTACAGCTTATTATCTGTTTCTATTGGGCTTCGACGCACGGGTGAAATTTTTTGTAAAACCATTTTCAGGTGACGCTATGGATGAGGAGTAGCTTTGGGGGTGCCCGCGGTGGGGGAAGATTTTTATAATTTTTCTTTTTGGTATGCTTATTCCTAAAGGTAAGTTTTGTATGTCGTACGATGATATACTGTATGTATGTTGGAACTGTATATCATTTATATATGAGAGATATCATTTGTTGGGTATTCCATTGGTTTCAACACGCGAATTTATATGTATGCAAATCTGTATTTTCATATAAAACGAAAGCTTGGTAGATTTTCACGTGACCCCGGGTATTGGGGCGTGACAGGTGAGTTAGCTGTGCCCTGGTTGACATTGCTGGTCAGATGTGGATGGGGAAGGACTTTGTGCCACTTGTCTTAGCTGAGACACTGCTGGGCCTAGAAGCTGTTCATCGTGGTGAAGCCACTACTTTTGCTGGCAGTCCTTTGCTTCTTTAGGTAAGCTCAAAACCTCTTTCTTTATCAAAGCTTTCTGTCAGGCCTTTTCCTTACTGATCTAACTTCCACTGCAGATTTGGCTGATGGAGAAAGTGAATCTTGTACAGAAGACACCTACTGATAGACACAATGCCTTAGTTTTCCTCTATTGCCCTTATTATCAGATAGGTGACACCAAAGCGACCTGGCGGCAGTACCTTTCATCCCTAACTAGCCTAGATATTACTTGGCAGTACCACTGGTGGCGGATCCCTGCTATGACCCTGATTACCATGGGTCACCCTGGTGTTTTGCTCGTTGATCTGCGTCAGACTACTTTCTATTATCCCTGTAGGATCATGCGGCAGTTCGATAGCAGTCAGATCACTCCTAACAATATCCGAGGCCGTTTATCTTCATCTGTACTACGGGCCCCGTTTATGGAATTGCATTAGGAGGCTTGGCCATCCCGCTCATTGACGGAGATGCAGGAGCTGCAATGTCCCAAGCTTTCTGCTAAGTACATAACATGGCTAACACAAGACAGGGAGAAGAAAGATAAAGAAGTGGAGAAACAAGCAGCGAAAAGGAGAAAGATTTGAAACCTCCTGCTTTGTTTTAAAATTTTCATAGCCTTCATCTTTATTTTGTACAGTTTGGGATTTGCGTACCCTTTCTTTTATTTTTCAAAAACTTTATAACTCTGATCAAAGTAACGAAAACTCCCACTTTATGTTTTAGACGATTCAAATTTATCCAAACTTTTTATTATCAAAATTTCAAAAATTAATTTGCATAACGTCGAATGTGGGGCAATTTCCTTATTGCCTTATATGCCCTGCACACTGACGATGTTGTCTCCATCTCACACCTTATAATTGAGAAAATACAAAAGTTTATGCTGGTGTGGCGTTGGAATTTAGGAGTTTTGAAAATGGTTCAGAAATAAGGGCATTCAAAGATGTTTTAAAAAGATTTTAACACATCGAAAGCCAAATTTTGAATACTCATTTTTTGTTGAAATTAAAGTCGTCACATAGTTTTTGAGAAAAACTAAGAAAAACAAAAATGACTTACCGATCTTTAAAACGTTAATCAGAGAAAAAGGGCTCGGGGGCTAAGGTACGAATCGAAGAATGTGTCAGGCACCCTGTTCGCCCAACTGTAAGGTTGACCTCTACTAATCATCGTTGATCCTTTATAAGATTTTTCAAATGCATGCAAATAAAAAAAATATAGGTAAAAAGAAAACATCAAAAATCAAATATGAAAAATATGTAATATAAGTACATAGCACTCCAAATCAAAACATATATAGGGACAAAATTTTGAGTACTACGGCGTGCAATTTCTAACTAACGGATACATGGAGCACACCAGCATACAATTTCATCAAAATAATCTAAATTATCAAAATATAAAAAAAACATGCTAAAAAGTGTTAGAAATTACTTAATCATGAATTGTTAATAAAATGACCTAAACCATTCTAAATGTGCATCTAGAGAAAATAGCCCAAAATATGCACACGCAGGCATTTAGAGGAACATTAACATGGTGAGTTTTTAATATTAAATGTAAAGAAAAACTTACTTAACAAAGAAAATAATGGTTTCATAACAAAGAAAATTTAAAGGTTTGAAGAAAATAAAGAAAATAAAAAAAAAGGTTCATAAAGAAAATCATTGTAAAATGAAGAAGTTAGAAAATATTGTTAAACTATTAGAAAAGAAAACTTAATTATTTACATTTTACATCTTAAAAGAGATAAAATAAAATAAATAAAAGAAAAGAGAAGAAAACTACTACAGCAAAAGAATTTATATTAACTAAAATTAACTTAAAAGACTTTTGTGGTTGTTTTAAGTTTGACAAATTAAAAGAAAAAAATATATGAAGAGAAAGTAACGTTAACATTAGAAAGGAAAAAAAGAAAAAATAAATGGAATACTAATAAGAAGAAAAAAAAAGAACTACATTAAAAGAAAAGAAAAATGAGCATTAAAAAGAAGGATAAAAATAAGACTATATTACAAGGAAAAAAAAATAAGACTACATTACAAGAAGAAAAAAAATAAAATGCTAAAAAAAAAAATTATACTTCTATTAATGAAAAGAAAATGAAAATGAAAAATAAAAACTATAAAAGGAATATAAAACTATAGAACACTAAAAATGAAATTAAAGCTACATTAAAAAAAAATGCTATACTACAAGAAAAGAAACATAAATGCTAGAAAATGAACGTTAGACTAATGCTTAAAAGAAAAGTACATTAAATTAATATTACTAGAAAAGAAAAAAAATAAAAATAAATGCTAATAAAATTAAACTAATACTAAAAAGATAAAAGAAATAAAAAATAATTATTTAACTTAAATATAAAATGGAGTATTAATTACTAAATTAACATAAATGTAAGCGTATTATTATAACAATTAACAACATTATTAAGTTGTAATTACCAAAATATGTTAGCACTAATTAATAATTTAATGAAAAAAAGAAAATAACATTTTAAGTATGAATGTGAAGAAGTTAATAACTAAATAATGAACAAATTACATAAGAGAATTACATGAGACAATTTAAATGATAAACAAAGTAACTTACAAAAGAAACATACAAATTGAAATTGAAAGTTAATCCGATCACTCCAAAAAATAGAGGATGGAGTTAGAATGATCGGGGATCCAAACGAGGTACCTAGATTAGCGGAGAAACCTTAAGTCGGGAATGTACTTCGATGAGCTAATTTTCGGGTGGTGATCCAAGCAAGGCTTCAATATAGGCATCGGAGGTTCAGATCTCGGTATTTTGACAGGGCTTCGGCGTCGCGGTTCGAAATTGCTCGGCGACTCGACAGTGTTTCACTCTCAAAATCTCTCACTCAAATTCTGTTCTTAAAAACGTACCAGAGGTACGGTATTTATAGAGTTCATCAACCAATGAGATGCTGCCATGTCTTGGGACACGTCAGGCCATTTGGAGTTGGTGGTCGCCATATTGGACATGGTTGTCGCCATGTTGAACGAAGGTTCCAAAGGATTCTATTGGCGGTCGCCACAATGCAAGTTGGCGGTCGCCATGTTGAAGGAAGTGGTCGCCACTTTTGGTTAGGATTTCCAAGAAGTTCTATTAGCGGTCGCCACAATGAACATGGCGGTCGCCTTACTTGGACAGCAAGTTTCGAAGGTTCGACAAAATTTCTTTAGTTTGAAGGTTTCGGGTTCAAATATAGAGCTTGGATCACTTCTCGATGATCGAACTGAAGTACTATTCCACCTGTTTTCATCATTGAATTCTCCTAAGATTAGACGGGGTCAAATTGGGGTGTCTACAGCTGACCATTCACCCCATACGGCACCTACCTTATGCCAACCTGATATGACCCCTTATTCTTTGGGCAACTACAACTCACCACCTACCCTTCGCCCTCACCATGACCAAACCCGCCAATAGAGTGCCCCACAAATATTCTAAGGGCCAATGGTCAAAGAGCATAGGGGCCTTGGTGTAAACACTCCAATTTGACTCCCGTATATTCTTAGCAGAATTCGATGATGAAAACAGTTGGAATGGTGTCCCAGTTCGATCCTCGAAAAATTATCTAAGCTCGATATTTGAACAAAAAACCTTCAAACCAATGAAATTATGTTGAACCACCAATAACTTGCTATGCAAATTATTCCCAATGTGGCGACCGCCATGTTCATTGTGGCGACCGCCAATAAAACTTCTTAAAAACCCTAACCCAAAGTGGCGACCGCCACCTCCAACATGGCGACCACCAACTTGCTTTGTGGCGGCCGCCAATAGAAGTTCTTAAAACCTTTTCAAACATGGCGACCACCAACTCATGACCTGGCAACCACCAACTCCTAATGGTCTGACGTGTCCCAAAACGTGTCAGCATCTCATTGGTTGAAGAATTCTATAAATACCGTACCCCAGCGTACGTTTTCAGGACAAATTTTAAGAGATAAATTTAGAGAGAGAAGCTCTGCCGAGTTGCCAAGCAATCCGAACCCCGACGCTGAAACCCTGCTAAAATACCAAGAGCTGAACCCCCGATACCGAGAGCTGAACTCCCGATACCGAAATTCTGAAACCCTAGCTTAGATTATCGCTCGAGGATCAAATTGCTCATTGCCATTCCCCGACTTAAAGATTTCTTAGCAATCCCAGATACTTTGTTTGGATCCTCGATTCTTCTAACTCTATTTTTCTCTCTTTTAAAGTGATCGGGTTAAGTTCAATTTCAATTCGCATATTTCTTTTGTTTACATAGTTAATCTTGTTTATCATTTAATTTATTTCATGTAATTTGGTTACTTTCTTTAATTCCTTAAGTTATTAACTTATTCGCATTTTACACTTAACACATTATTACTTTTTCATTAATCCATTAAATAGTGCTAATATGTTTTGAAAATTACAACTTATTAATATTATTAATTGTTATGATAATACATTAATATTTATGTGAATGTAGTTTTCAATACTACAATTCACATTTGAATTAAATTATTGTATACTCTTTTCTTTTCTTTTAGCATTAATGTAATTTTTCTAACTTAGCATTTATTTTCTTTTTCTTTTATTTTCTTGTAATATTAGTGTATTTTTATTTTCTAACACTTTATTTTGTTTTCTTTTCCTTTATTACTAGCTTTATTTTTCTTGCAATGTTACATTTTTTTTCTTGCCTTATTTTTTTGATAGGTTTATTTTTCTTTTCTTTTGTCATTTTCTCTTTATCTTTAATGTTAGTGTTATTTTCTTTCATTTTATTAAATCCGAAAATCACAGAAAGTCTCCTAAATTTGTTTTCATTTCTTTCATGTTAATATAGTTTTCTCTGCTTATAGTAGTTTAATTCTCTTTTATTTTTTTTTCTTTTATTTTCTTTTAAAAATATAAAATGTGAATAGTTAGATTTTTTTATTAATAGCATTTTCTAATCTTTTTATTTTTAACATAATTTTTCTTTTGTGAATTCTTTCTTTTCCTTTAAATCTTTAAATTCTCTTTTATCGTAACATCCCTATTTTTTACTTTCTTTGTTAGTAAATTTTCTTTTAATATATGATTTTCTTGTATGTGTTTCTTATTTCTTTTATTAAAAATTCATCATGTTAATACTAATATAGTTTGTTTCAATAATATGCACGTTTTAGTTATTTTCTTTAAAATTGTATTTGGAAAAATTTAGCTTATTTTGTAGCAAATTATGTTTGTCAATTTTATTCAATGCCTCAAAGTGAGGATTTCTTCTCATTATATAACCATCGCGGGGCTGATTACATGGCTAA
>JAOTRH010460196.1:0-28712 GCA_034768845.1 Heliamphora exappendiculata | reverse complement strand
ATAAAGATTCTATATATATAAACATAATTATTTTGTTTATTTATTTCTTAATTTCTTTGCCTTCCAAAGAAAATTATAGCATTTTAAAAGGGATTTCTTTCCTAAAGAGATTTTACCTTCTAAAACAATTATTATGCTATTAAATTATTTATTGTTATAAATTATATATCTTATTTATTATTCTATTTATTAAGTAATATTTGATTTATTAAAAAATATTTCTCGATAGCTCGGGTCATTACACAAATTCTAACAGGAAGATTTGTCCAAAGAACCTAAACGAAGAAACGGGTAGCACTCCAATAAGAAAAATAGTTCTAAACCAAAGGAACCGATTTAACCTAAGACTCTAAGAAAACATGGGCAGTACTCCGGTAGGAAAACAAAACTAGCCCACACGGGTCTGACAAAGGTTTGAAAAAAGCGAGCCTAAACAAAAACGAAAGTATAAAACTAACAACCCGAGAAGAACCCGAAAGAGGGAGAAAAGCTACCCTAAAGGCTTCGAATCAAAACATGGGCATGATCCCGAGAAGAAAACTAACGGCATGAAAGCCAAACAAGGCGAAGAATAAAATCCAAGTAAGAACCTGAAGGAAAAACTAACCTAAACAACAAGGGATAACCAAAAACTCGGGCCAAACCTGAAAAAGGAACCAACTGAAGCCAAACAAATAATCATAACAAACACAAACAAAACATACAATTAACAAAACAAATAATCCTACGTGATTAGCAGCACCTAATGGAGGGCATTATATGCAAAAATTGCCAATTTTGGTTAATAATCAGGACATGGTCAAACGATATGCATAAACTCTTTTACCGCATCTATGAAAGCGTGCAATCAAAAAGGCTTGCTCGCCTTTCCAACAATCCCCGAAATGGATAAATGATCGGGGTATCGGGTCGATCAGGTAGGGGGTGAAGAGCATTGCACATGTATGCGAGGATGCAAACGGAAAATTTTTCTTAAGAACCAAAGTTGTTTTCAAGTCTAGCTCTTTTAATTGATTTTATAAATTAGTCCCCAGTACAGTCGCCAAAAAATACAGTGGCGTTCGAATTTAGGGTTTTTGGGTTCAAAACAAGGAAATTCAAAAAATATTTTAACAACTTGAAAATCAAAATTTGAAAACCCCTTTTGTTGAAAATAGAGTCGCCACTTGATTTTTGAAAAAAATCAAGAAAAACCAAAATGGGCTACTGATCTTTGAAACGTTAACCAGAAAAAAAGGGTACGGGGCTAAGATACGAATCGAGGAAGGTGTTAGGCATCACGTTCGCCCATGTGAGACCCTGGCCCTTATCTTTTAGGTTATTTATATATTTTATGTGTTTCCTTTAGTATATGAATAGCATCGATGCATGGTTTATGCTTTACTGTTGTAGAACATCATGTGTAGATGTGTTTTATGCTTTTTCGGACCTTATTTTGGTTGGTTGGGTTAGTTTTTGGGCTGAGAAACCACAACAGATTCCTGTATGCTTCTGGTCTTGAGTTCGGTCGACTGGAGGGATTGGTTCGGTCGACTGAATCCATTTTTATTAGTTCGGTCGACTGAACTTGGGGGTTTGATCAATTGAACAGAAAGAATTTGCCATGCTTATAAATATCCCGGGGGATGAGATATTTTGATATTCTCTTTCTTCCAGGCTAAGAAACCCCTTTTTCTCTGCCTTCTCTCTGGCTTTGAGGGCCTGGGGCTTGGTTTTGTGTTCGAACCTTTGTGGATCCTTGCTATCGGGGCCGAGGGCTTCGCATCCATCTGGTTGGATTCTCGTTCTGACGCCGTTCAATTTTGAGACATCGAGTTCTTGACTCTCTGAGGTAAGATTGTAGACTCTACTGCTGTATAAGGGTAATATATGTGATTATACGTGTTTTTACCAGGTAGAAAATATATCAAATGTGCTTTTCATGTGTAAACCTTGGTTTTGGGTAAAAGTGGGGTTTTTACGCCTTTTTTTGGTTGAATACATGTTTTGGGTATGTGGTATCCGTAGTTTTCAAAAGGAGGTTTGAAAACGAGGTGTTTTGAGAAAATGGTGAAAAACGTCTTTTTGGAGGTTTAGAGCTAACCCGCGGGGTTGAGTCTTAACTCTTAAACGTTTTGTTGGAAATAGTTTTAGATCTCCATTTTGATGGATTGGATCTCTTTTATACATGTGTTGTATAAACTGTTTTGTGGGCTTTCGTAGTTGAGTTACGGTGGATTTTTAAATGTTTTCATAGATGTATTGTGACAGTGTATAGTTTTGAGTTGGATTTCTATTGCTCCTTGGTGGAAGTCCAAAAACTTACGCAGAGTGGATTTGCTACGGTCCCTCGGGTTAATCCCCGTAAACGTGGTTTGGTTATGCTTCGTCCATCGGTCATGGCAAACCGAAAAGAGGCAGATGTGTGATTTGGGTGCTTTCCCATCGGTCGTGGCAATCCATAAAGAAGCAAGTGTGTGGTTTGGGTGCTTTCCCATCGGTCATGAAAATTCGTAAAGAAGTCGATTGCCTTCGTGAATGGCATTGTTGTTGTAACTCCGTATAGAACTTGTCATTACCTAGCAGGCCTTAAGTGGTTCAGGACTAGGGTAATGGGCACGAGTCTATAGTTGTTACCTTTATCTGTACGGCAGAGTCGGTACATATGATTTCATTTACATCCTTTCTCCTTGGCTGTGTGACCTGAGTGGAGCATACTGGTTATTTACAGCTTTTCCTTAACTATGGCATGATATCTGTTAGGATGATATACATAGTTTAAAGGATGGAAAATGTGAGTTTTTCTGAGATAAAACCTTTTTGAGACTCGTGGTAGTCTGATGCAAACTTGTAGTTTTGTAAGAAAAATCTTTTTGGCTTCTGTGGTTGAGCCCGTGTGTGTGTAATTGCATATCTTGATTTACGATTTTATTGTCTATGTTCTATTGGGCTTCGGCTCACGGTGTGGGATTTTTCTATAAAACCTTTTCATGTGAGCATGAGGAGTTGAACTAGTTGTAGAGGTGATGGAAGACTAGCTATAGTTTTTCCTATGTTTGTACATGTACTTTTACATGTAATGCCAGTGATGGCTGGTTTTGTACGCCTTTGGTCGATATGCTTATTCATGTATGAGATGCATGTTTTCAATTTTATGAGAGTTGAACTGTGGGAATTTTTATCCAAATGATGTATATTTTTTGAGCTGAGGGCTTTCCAACTGCAAATCTTATTTTCTCAAATTGTCTTTTGGGAGGGTTTTTACGTGACCCTGATGTTGGGGCGTGACAGCCCAACCGTAAGGTTAGCCTCTACTAATCATCATTGGTTCTTAATTGATTTCTCATATGCATACAAGTCTAGAAAATAGAGGTAAAGAGAGAATATTCAAAATTAAATATAGAAAATACATAACATATGTATATATGTGAGACCCTGTACCGTTTCATTTTTATATTTATGCATATTTGGTGTTTCGTACACGTGTTGGCGTTTTCGCCTTAATATGCTTATATGAGTTATGATGTAAGTTTTGGTTAATTAGAGTATACGGAGTTGGTCTTTGGGGTTGCAGGGAGTTACGGTGCGAATTTCAAAAATTAAAAAAAATATATTTTGAAGGCCTATAAATATATGGAGTTAGATATTTTCAAAAGATATTTTCAAAACTTAACTCTTAAGTTTCCTCCTTTTTCTCTCTGCCTTCTCTCTAACTTCTCGGGGGCCCAGTGCTCGATTTTCAACGATCCATCAACGGATCCTTGCTATTGGCATCATTGTCTACGCATCCATCTGGACGGATTTTGATTCTGACGAAGCTTGGATTTGTACGTGGATCGAGGCATCAAATTTTTGACCCAACGAGGTAGGATCTCAGATTCTACTGCTGTATAAGGGTTGTATATGTAATCTTATGTGTTTTCACCGTGTTAAACGCTTGGAAATCATCTTTGTTTCAAAGTTTGGGTTTTAGGTTTTAAAACTCTTTTTCGGCGTTTCAGTTGGATGAAATCAGGTGTTGGATGTTTCTGATGATGGTTTTTGACAGCCTTGGGCTCGGGTATGCCTTTAGGTATCCAAATGGGTGTTTTTGAAGCTTGGTTTGAGGATTAGAGGACCAAACCGTAACTAAAAATGGTTTCTGGGTTGGTTCAGTCGACTGGGGCCTTGAGTCCAGTCGACTGGATCATGCTTTGGTGAGTTCAGTCGACTAAAATTCCTCCTGGTTGGGTTCTTCTTTTCCAGTGAGGTTTTCAGTCGACTGGGAGCTTAGGCCAGTCGACTGAACCCCTGTGTGAGTGTTTGGTGTTGGTTTTGATGGTTTAGGTGGTTTGTTTGGGCCAAGATTGGTTTGCAAAGGAGTTTTTACCAAAATTTTTGGGAGAAACGTGTTTCTTGGAGGTTTGAAGCTAACCCTAGGGGTTAAGGCTCGCTTTCCAAAATGTTTACATGAAATATGTTTTTACATCCTTTGGTTTGATCTCCATGGCTTCATGGATTGGATCTCATGCTTATACATGCATTGTATAACTGCTTTTAGGAAAAGCATTTTGGAAATATTTTGTTTTGATCTCCTGGTGAGGAATAGATCTATGTACATGTATAATGTATTGATTTGAGAAATATTTTAAAAAGATTATCTAGATGTATCAGGATGATGTGTATGTGGCATGAGTTGCCCTCGGTGTAAGTCCAAAAAATGTGCCTAGCGTAGGTACTCAGGTCTTTCAGGTTAATCCCCGTAAACTGAGACGGATGGGTGCTTAGTTCCCTCGGGTCATAGCCGTAAACTAAGTGGTACGTTCATGGTGCTCCGTATAGAACCTGTGTGTATCTAGGCGATCCCACGATATCTTGGGGTTAGATACTGGACATGAGTCTATAGTTGTGACCTCTATCCCCTTGTGTTGGAGTCGGTACATAGGATCTTATTTTTCTTCTCCGCAATGGTACATTTGTGAGGGAATGATGTTTTGGTTACTATTTTTCTTAACTATGGTTGGTTATTTGCAACATTTGCATCACATGATTTTAGAGATGAAAACAAGGGGTTTTATGTTAATGAAATCGTTTTGGGAGACTTATGGGGTCTGATGGGAAAACTTGAGGGTTTTGGATGGAAGACCTATTTTGGTTTTGTGGTTGAGTTCGCTCCCACCATATGATTACATATTCCTTCTTTATAGCTTATTATCTGTTTCTATTGGGCTTCGGCTCACGGGTGGAAATTTTCTCTAAAACCATTTTCAGGTGATGATGTAGATGAGGTATAGCTTAGTGGTGCCCGCGGTGGTGGAAGACTTTTACAGTTTTTCTTCTTTTTGGTATGCCTATTCCTGAAGGAAGGTTTTGTACGCCATAAGGCGATATATTGTATGCATGTTGAACTGCATGTCTTTTCTTTATGAGATATACACTATGTTGGGTATTCTATTGGTTTCAACAGGCAGATTTTAATGTATGAAAACCTGTAGTTTCATATGAAATGGATGTTTGGTGGATTTTCACGTGACCCCAGGTTTTGGGGCATCACAACTTGATATCAGAGCTCTGGGTTCGAAAATCTAAGAGCCATGGGAAGAGGGGTTTATCAC
Source organism: Heliamphora exappendiculata (assembly GCA_034768845.1). NCBI lineage: Eukaryota > Viridiplantae > Streptophyta > Magnoliopsida > Ericales > Sarraceniaceae > Heliamphora > Heliamphora exappendiculata. Next base: position 23,139 of record JAOTRH010460196.1, on the reverse strand, counting down.
TTGGTGAGGTTGATTGTGTATGCTTTCTTGTATGTGTTTAAACATCAGTTTATAACATGTTAATAGTTTTCTGAGCATGATAATTGTGTATATATGGGTATGGAGGTTGAATCTCAAGATTGGCGAGTCTTGCCTTCGGGCGTTTGGTTTAACATGTTTAGAAGCCAAGTTAGAAGCGCGTTTGGCCGACGTGTATTCTAGCAAGGAATCTGAATACGTTATCCAAATTGATGAGTCTGTCTTGTTAGTTCTCCTCGGTATGTGAGACGTATTTTCATAATCTTATGTGGCTATGTGATAGCATGATTATGTGTTTATGTTACGTAGTAGCATGTTATAAGAAAGCTTATTCTATTTATATTGCTTCCTATAGAACTATGTCCACACGGGGAGTGCCGGGACGAGGTCGTGGTTGGGGCCGTGGCCGTGGACGTGCTTATGTTCAGGTTCCGGAGGAAGGGAACATTCTTGCCCCACAGGAACAAGTGGGTAGTACTGATGTTGGCGGCGCTGATGTCGTCCATGAGATGGTAGCCACTATGTGAGCTACGGCAGAAGCGACCAGGGTTAGTGTGCGGGTTCCTGAGTCGAGGGCTTTTGTAGCTATGCGGGAGTTTTGGCAGTTGGATCCTCCAACCTTTTTTGGGGAGCCGAACCCAAAGGTGGCTACTGAGTGGTTAGAAGTGACCACCTCCATCTTCGATACTCTGGATATCGAGGAGGATGCTTTGCTTATAAAGTTTGCAGCGTTCCAACTGCGGGAAGATGCTAGAGAGTGGTGGAAGTTTGCCAAGACTACTGTGGATGAGACGTGGGCTGCTTTCACGAGAGTCTTCTTGGAGAAGTATTTCCTGAGATCTTCAAGGGATACTTACCGATAGGAGTTCCTCTCCCTTGTTCAGGGGAATTTGCCTGTGGTCCAATATGAGGCCAAGTTTGTGAATCTGTCTCGGTTCGCACTCGAGATGGTATCTATAGAGGAGTTATGCACTCGGAGGTTTGAGAGGGGACTTTAACCTGCTATTAAGGATAGGGTTGCGGCTCTGGATATAGAGGTGTACATCAAGATGGTGGAATCTGCTATCTGGGTCGAGAACTCGTTGGCAGATAGCCACAGGATTAGAGAGAGCGGAAGCCAGCAAGGCAGTGGAGATGCACAGTTCCAGGGGCGCAGGGGCAAGCGCCAGAGGTCGTCTGGACCTAGTTCCCAATTTGTCGGATCGTCTCAGCCGTAATCATCGGCACCTACACTTTCAGTGGCGACAGGAAGGCCAGAGCAGAGAGGGTTGATCTGTTATCGCTGTGGACAGCCGGGACATCGTTCAGTTGAGTACCCGCAGAAGGGCCAGTCTAAAAGTTCAGCATCCGTCTAGTCACAGGCGAGAGAACCACCTATCTGTTTTGGGTGTGGTCAGTCCGGGCACTTTCGCAGGCAATGCCCCAGAGAGGGGAATGTTCAGAGTGAGATAGGAGCATATGTTCCTTCATCTGTACCGAGGCGACAGGTTCCGAAGCAGCCTAGGGCACAAACGTCGAGGTTTACAGAAGGAGGTACTTCAGCGCAGACAGTGAGGCAACCATCGACTCAGAGTTATGGTGGACAGACCAGACTGCCGCAGGCTAGGGCCTATGTTCTTGTTGATCGTAGTGCTTCCAAAGCACCAGTGGCGTCTGATCCTGCTATTACACCGGCCATGATCAGAGGTACTCTTCTAGTCTTTAGATCATGGGCCAGTGTCCTTATCGACACTGGAGCATCACATTCGTTTATATCATCTTTATTTATATCTTCTTTGAGGTTAGAAATAGACTGGTCGGGTACTACCTTGTATGTGGAGACCCCAGTTCATGGGAGTGTGAAATTGAGCCTTGTTTGTAGATCCCGTGTGCTGGAGGTCGCTGGTTGTTGTTTAGAGTTTGATTTTATCATTCTAGATATGACCAAATTTGATGTCATCCTAAGGATGGACTGGCTGACTACCTACCATGCCTTTATAGATTACGAGCGATGGAGAGTGTTGATCTGTACGCCAGAGGGTGACTGCTTTTACTTTGTGGTTGATTGGGATGAGGGCCTGATGTCTATGCCAGGTGTCACCCGGGTTCGAGGAGATTTGGGTTTTCTCTTTTCTGCACTCAGATTAGAGGAGCCAGTTGGGGCTCGAGGGGTGTTGCCCCATGTGGTGCGCGATTACCCAGATGTTTTTCTAGACGATTTGTTTGAGTTACCACTAAGTAGAGATGTGGAGTTCTCCATTGATCTTGTTCCGGGAGCTGCTCCTATCTCTATGCCATCGTACCATTTTGCACCGACTGAGTTGCAAGAACTCAAAGTGCAGCTTCAGGAGTTGCTTGACAAGGGATTTGTGCGGCCGAGTACATCGCTATGGGGAGCTCCAAAGCTCTTTGCGAAGAAGAAGGATGGTTTGTTGCGGTTGTGTATAGACTACAGGAAGTTGAACCAGATGTCGGTGAAGAACAAGTATTCGATGTCGAGGATCGACAACTTGTTTGATCAGTTGAGGGGGTCGCATTGCTTTTCAAAGATTGACTTGAGGTCAGGGTATCATCAGCCGAGGATCGGGGAGGAGGACATAGTGACGACCGCCTTTTGGACTTGCTATGGTCACTACGAGTTTATGGTTATGCCGTTCGATTTGACGAACGCCTCTGCTACATTTATGGGCCTGATGAATCGTATCTTCCACCCTTATCTGGACAGTTTTGTAGTTGTGTTCGTGGATGACATTCTCGTTTATTCACCCACGAGGGAGGTGCATGAGGAGCATCTGCATGTTGTTTTGCTGCTTCTAAGAGAACATTGCTTGTATGCGAAGTTTGAGAAGTGCTAGTTTTGGATGACAGAGGTGAGATTCCTTGGACACGTGGTGTCAAAGGATGGGGTATCAGTGGACTCATCTAAGACTGATGCAGTAACGGATTGGCAGCGACCAAAGAATGTTTTTTAGATCTATAGTTTTCTGGGTCTAGCCGGTTATTACCGGCGGTTTGTGTAAGACTTCTCTGGGCTTGCATCACCGATGACACGTTTGACGCGGAAGGGAGTCACGTTTGTTTGGAACGAGTTTTGTGAGTCAGCTTTCCAGGAGCTGAAGAGGAGACTAACCAGTGCACCAGTTTTGATTATTCTAGAGCGAGGTTTAGGTTACACAGTGTATTGCGACGCTTCACATGAGGGTTTGGGTTGCGTGCTGATGCAGGAGTGCAAGGTTGTAGCTTATGGATCCCGACAGTTTAAGACACATGAGAGGAACTACCCGACACACGATTTGGAGTTGGCAGCTGTGGTCTTTGCTTTGAAGACATGGTGTCACTATCTCTATGGAGAGCGTTTCGAGGTCTTCTCTTATCACAAGAGCCTAAAGTACTTGTTTTCACAGAAGGACTTGAATCTTCGCTAGCGAAGATGGATGGAGCTGTTAGAGGCTACGACTTTGATTTGCAGTATCATCCAGGGAAGGCAAATGTCGTAGCTGATGCGCTCAGCATGAGATCTCATGGCTCGTTAGCTTCTGTGGCTATACGGGAATGGGACATGCTTGGAATTGTCGGGCAGTTTGATTTGTGTCCTGAGGAGACAACGGGAGGTGCGACCTTATGTTCAGTTGCTTCACAGCCTATGTTGATTTCACGCGTGTTAGAAGCTCAGAGGACTGATCCAGAGGCTCAGATGATACGGGACCGCATTGCCAGTGGGACAAATACAGTAGGATGGGTGATGAGTTTAGATCAGAGTCTGAGGTTGTTAGGGCGATTATTTGTACTAGAGTCGTGCCGTGCTGAGGTGCTATATGAGTTTCATCACTCACGTCTTGTAGTACATCCAGGAGGCACGAAGATGTATCACGATCTACGTCGACAATCCTGGTGGACGGGAATGAAGAGGGATGTGATTCGATTCATTTCTCGTTGCTCTACTTGTCAGCAAGTGAAGGTGGAACACCAGAGACCTGCAGGATTGTTGTAGCCATTGCCTGCGTCTGAGTGGAAGTGGGAGAATGTCACTATGGATTTTGTAATAGAACTTCCACGCTTGCCGAGGGAACATGATGCTGTTTGGGTTATAGTGGATAGGCTGACGAAGTCAGTACATTTTCTTCCCATTCGAGTGAGAAGAAAATGGGAAGAAACATTCAGGAGATAGTCCGACTACACGGAGTACCGGTAACTATTCTTTTTTATCGAGATCCGTGCTTTACATCGCGCTTTTGGCAGAGTCTTCAGGTGGCTTTGGGAACGAGCTTGACTTTTAGTACAGCTTTTCATCCTCAGACCGATGGTCAGTCTGAGAGGACCATTCAGATTTGGGAGGACATGCTGAGAGCCTGTGTGCTTGATTTTTGGGGTTCTTGAAAGGATCATCTATCATTGGTAGAGTTTGCATATAACAACAGCTATCAGTCCAGTATTGGAATGGCGCCATGTGAGGCTCTGTATGGTAGGCCGTGTAGATCGCCTGTGTGTTGGACATAGGTGGGAGAGATCGCTATTTTGGGACCTGACTTGGTGCGGGAAACGACGGAGGTGATTACATTGATTTGTCAGCGTCTGGTGACAGCACAGAGCCGTCAGAAGAGTTATGCTAATCGGAGGAGGAGACCGTTAGAGTTTGCCGTCGGAGACCATGTGTTTCTGAAGGTCTCGCCACGTAGAGGGTTGATAAGATTTAGTCGTAGCGGGAAGCTATCACCACGTTTTATCGGACCGTTTAAGATCTTAGAAAGGATTGAGGTGGTAGCATATCGTCTGGCTCTACCATCTGAGTTAGCATCTGTGCATAACGTCTTTCACGTCTCTACGCTTTGGAGGTATGAACCGGATCCGTCTCATGTGTTGGATTGGATTGAGTTACGAGTTGATGAGGATGTGACGTATGAGGACCGTCCCGTGAAGATTCTAGATACGAAGGACCAGGTGTTGCGGGGGAGAACGATTTCCTATGTCAATGTTCAGTAGCTTCATAACGGGGTTAAAGAAGCAACTTGGGAGCTTGAGTCTGGTGTTCGTGAGCGATACCCGAAGTTGTTCACCTCGTGACCTAGTAGTGAATTTCGAGGGCAAAATTCCTAAAGGGGGGAGAGTTGTGAGACCCAGTACCGTTTTATTTTCATATTTATGCATATTTGGTGCTTCATACACGTGTTGGCATTTTTGCCTTAATATGCTTATATAAGTTATGATGCATGTTTTGGTTAATCGGAGTATACGAGGTTGGTCTCGGGGGCTGCAGGGAGTTACGATGCGAATTTCAAAAATTTTAAAAAAAGATATTTTGGACGCCTATAAATATTTGGAGTTAGATATTTTCAAAAGATATTTTCAAAACTTAACTCCTAAGTTTCCTCTTTTTTCTCTCTGCCTTCTCTCTAACTTCTCGGGAGCCCGAGACTCGATTTTCAACGATCCATCAGCGGATCCTTGCTATTGGCATCGTGGTCTACACTTCCATTTGGACGAATTTTGATTCTGACAAAGCACGAATTTGCACGTGGATCGAGATATTAGATTTTTGATCCAATGAGGTAGGATCTCAGATTCTACTGCAGTATAAGGGTTGTATATGTAATCTTATGTGTTTTCACCATGTTAAATGCCTGGAAATCATCTTTGTTTCAAAGTTGGGGTTTTAGGTTTTAAAACTCTTTTTTGGCGTTTCGGTTGGATGAAATCAGGTGTTGGATGTTTTTGATGATGGTTTGTGATAACCTTGGGCTTGGGTATGCCTTTAGGTATCAAAATGGGTGTTTTTGAAGCTTGGTTTGAGGATTGGAGGTCCAAACCATAGCTAAAATTGGTTTCTGGGTTAGTTTAGTCGACTGGGGCCTTGAGTCTAGTTGACCGGATCATGCTTTGGTGAGTTTAGTCGACTGGACCTAGAGGGTCAGTCGACTGAAATTCCTTCTGGTTGGGTTCTTCTTTTCCAGTAAGCTTTTTAGTCAACTAGGGGCTTGGGCCAGTCGACTGAACCCCTGTGTGAGTGTTTGGTGTTGGTTTTGATGGTTCGGGTGGTTTGTTTGGGCTAAGGTTGGTTTGTAAAGGAGTTTTCACGAAAACTTTTGGGAGAAATGTGTTTATTAGAGGTTTGGAGCTAACCCTAGGGGTTGAGGCTCGCTTTCCAAAATGTTTACATGAAATATGTTTTTACATCCTTTGGTTTGATCTCCATGGCTTCATGGATTAGATCTCATACTTATACATGCATTGTATAACTGCTTTTGGGGAAAATATTTTGAAAATGTTTTGTTTTGATCTTCTGGTGAGGGATGGATCTATGTAAATGTATAATGTACCAATTTGAGAAATATTTTAAGAAGATTATCTAGATGTACCGGGATGACGTGTATGGGGCACGAGTTGCCCTCGGTGTAAGTCCAAAAATGTGCGCAGCGTAGGTACTCAGATCCTTCTGGTTAATCCCCATAAACTGAGACGGATGGGTGCTTAGTTCCCTCGGGTCATAGCCGTAAACTAAGTGATACGTTCATGGTGCTCCGTATAGAACCTGTGTGTATCTAGGCGATCCCACGATATCTGGGGGTTAGATACTGGACAGGAGTCTTGTGACCTCTATCCTCTTGTGATGGAGTCGGTATATAGAATCTTATTCTTCTTTTCTGCGATGGTACATTCTGCGAGGGAACGATGTTTTGATTACTGTTTTCCTTAACTGTGGTTGGTTATTTGCAACATTTGCATCACATGGTTTTAAGGATTAAAACAAGGGGTTTTATGTTAATGAAACTATTTTGGGAGACTTGTGTGGTCTGATGGGAAAACTTGAGGGTTTTGGATGGAAGACCTATTTTGGTTTTGTTGTTGAGTTCGCTCCCACCATATGATTGCATATTCATTCTTTATAGCTTATTATCTGTTTTTATTGGGCTTCGGCTCACAGGTGAGAATTTTCTCTAAAATCATTTTCAGGTGATGATGTAGATGAAGTATAGCTTGGTGGTGCCCGCAGTGGCGAAAGACTTTTACAATTTTTCTTCTTTTTGGTATGCCTGTTCCTGAAGGCAGGTTTTGTACGCCATAAGGCGATATATTGTATACATGTTGAACTGCATGTCTTTTCTTTATGAGAGATACACTATGTTCGGTATTCTATTGGTTTCAACATGCAGATTTTAATGTATGAAAACCTATAGTTTTATATGAAATGGATACTTGGTGGATTTTCACGTGACCCCGAATTTTGGGGCGTGACAATCTAGAACACCAAAACAAAGCAATTAAGAAAAAAAAATCTTAAATCCTACGGTATGTAATTTCTAACTAAATGATACGTGAAGCAAACCCGCATGCAATAAACAACCTAAAAAGACCTAAGTTATTCTAAAACACGATTTTAAATAAAATAACTAAAACATGCATGTTACCAAAATAATCTGGATTAGTATTAATTTGATAAATCTCTAATAAAGAGAAATACTAAACTAAAATAAAATGTGCATAAAAATTCTATATTAAAAAGCTTACAAACAATCAAATTAATAACAAGGATTTAGTGATAAAAGAAAGCTTAAAGATTTTAGTCAAAAGAAAACAAAAAGAAAACAAAGGGATGATTTACAAAAGAAAGTTAAATAAAAGATAAAAGATTTTAAAAGAAAAGAAAAAATGCTAAAAACTAAGAAATTAAAATTAACACTATTTCAAAACATTATTTGCAAATTAAACTAATAAGCCTAAACTAAGAAAATTGAACAAAGTTAACAAGTTTAAACTAATCATTAAAAGATTTGATGAGAAAAGAAAAGAAAAAGAAAGGAAAACAAAATATTATTAAAGAAGACTAACTTAATATTAAAAGAAAAAATACGAATATAAATAACGACGATTACATAACAATATAATAGCCGTTAATGAAGAGATACAAAATATGGGTGTAATATTAATTAATTACATTCATATGTATGTATGTGCTTGAATTATAACAATAATGACACCGTTAGTTGCATTGTCAATTATGTTAGCACTAATTAATGGATCTATGAAAAGTAACAATGTGCTTATGTAAACAAGGTAACCTTAATTAATTAATTACATTTATATCACAATGAATTAAACACTCACAATTAAATCAAACAAAATAGAAAAACTGAATCAACTATATGAGTGGTACTAGTAAAGCATGTGGAATAAAAGAAAATATGAATAAAAAAAATATGAAACTAACCCGGTCACTCCAAGAGAAAAAAAGTAAAAAAAATAAAAAATCAGAAATCCAAACAGAATACCTGGATCGCTATTACCCGGGTGAAGCCTCAAGTCAAGGAGATGTACTTCAACGATCCAATTCTCGATCAATGATCCAATCCAATGTATGTGCTAATCGAGAATTCAGCAGGATTTCGATATGTGATGATCAAATTCTCAGCACTTCGGTAGGGTTTCGGCAGTGGAGCTCGTACTCGCTCAATGCTCTGGCAGAGTATCTCTTTGTAAAAATATTGTCCTGAAAAATGTACCTAGGGTACAGTATTTATAAAATTTTTCAATCAATAAAATGCTGGCACATTTTGGGACACGGCAGGGTTTTTTAAGGTGGTGATTGCCACATCATGAGTCGGCAATCACTACTTCAAGAGAGTTTCCACAAGCTTCTTGTGGTGGTCGCCACTATGTAAGTTGGCAGTAACCGGGTTGGAGTTGGCGGTCGTCAGGTTGGAGTTGGCAGTCACCACAATACAAGGTAGTGACTCATGGTTCAAGTTGGCGGCTAGAGATTTGGACATTATGGGTTCACTGGTTTAAAGATTTGGCTTACTTGGCTTGGATACTGAACTTGAATCATTCTTCAAGGATCGTTTAGAAGCACCATTTTCTCTATTTTCATCATCAGATTCACCTGGATCAACCTAAGATTAGCGGGGTCAAATTGAGATGTCTACACCTGTAATCAAGCCAGATCTACTGAAATGTTATTCTATAACTGTACCGATGGTATGTCCAATTCTATCTAAATTGTGAACTAAAAACTTATATTCTACAAGAACCGATAATCTAGTCTTCTGTGTGTAAGCTAAATTCTACACACTAGATTAACTACTATATAAAATAAAAAACACTCATGCACAATATTAAATAAATAATAAAATACATACCTTGCACATTAAAATTTTCATAAAATAAAAAAAAATTAATTTTATTAAAAAATAAAATTTAATACTAAAATCAAAACTATGATTTTTAGTATACAACTCTAACAGGGGCAGAGGTCTTCTGTTGGTTTTTTGTGTAGGGGCACGCACTTCTGATGCTTTTCACACTTTTGGACGTAAAATTGAGCATCTTTGTGAATGTAAGGCCACAAATTGTCCTGACTAATGGCTTGGTGGGCCATTGACGGCTCTCTAGTAGTGTGACTTCCGCATATCTCCTCGTTTAGCTCATACAAAAAGTCTTGGATCTTGCTCGGGTGTATGCATAGTCGGTAGGGTCTAAAGAAGGACTTTTTGTATAACTATCCACTTGGGAACATCTAGTATCGTGCCTTTTTATGTCTCATCTTGTGCGCTTCCTTTTTATCCATAGGGAGTTGATCATCTTCCAAGAACTTGACGATGGTGTCCATCTAGCTCGGATCATCTTATTCTTAGATAGCATGTATCTACTCCAGCTCTACCTTGATGATTGGCATGTCGTGTTCCTGCACTTTTGTTATCCTCTTTAATCCCAACTTGGATGCATATGCTAGTGTGACCAAAGCATCCACATGGGAATTTCCTTCCTTATTGATTTGTTCGATCTACATAACTTTGAAGACTTTGATTAGCTCGAGAGCTAGAGCGATGTGGGCTGCCATCCTGTCATATCGAGCATTGTACTAGCTTGTGAATTGATTCACTACTAGATGGGAGTCACATAAGATCCGTAGTCGCTTTAGGAATAACATCTTAATGCTTTTGAACCCTGCCAATAGTGCCTCATATTCTGCTTCGTTCTTTGATGCAGGGAAACCCAACCTGATAGAATGTTCAATAATGACCCCCTTTGGTGAAACGAGGAGGATCCATGTTCTAGTGCCTTTCTAATTTCAAGACTTGTCAATGTATAGTCTTCATTGTGCTTCCTCGATAGTGCCAGTCTTCTCCCCCTTTACCTCAGGCTCGAGGAAGTCAAGCTCTGAGCTGGTTGCCATACTCGTTCTTAACAACTCTACCAAGAAATTGACAAGAACCTACCCCTTGATCGCTCTCTTAGGTCAAAATTGTTCATCATATTCTTCAAGCTCCACCACCCATCGTGTAACTCTCCCATAAAAATTTTCCTTGTATAGCATTGCCTTCAACGGGTGAGCTATCAAGATCACAATGTTGTGGGCTTGAAAGTAATAGATGAGCTTTTTAGATGCCATCACCATAGCAAGAGCGAGTTTTTCCAAGGGAAGGTATCTAGTTTTTGCATTAATATAATGAATTAGCCTCTGCTTGAACCCGTCTAACCACACTAAAACTATGTTGCTTGGAGATGGCCAAATACATATATAGATCCTTGTTTGGGATTAGTTTAGACAAGAGGGGAGCTGTAACCAAGTACCCCTTTAACTCTTGGAGCGCTTGGCTACATTCCTCCCCCAAACAAAATTCTTTACCTTATTAGGAAACTGAAAAAATGGAATGCACTTATTTAAACATATGCTAAAGAAGCGGTTGAGTGCAGCTGCAATTCCAGTCGACTTTTGGGCTTCCCTAATAATCCTGAGTAGTTGCAAGTTCTGCACTATTGTGATTTGATTGGGATCAGCCTCAATGCCTCTTCTGCTCACCAGATGGCCTAGGAATTTGCCTAACTCCATGCCGAAGGCACACTTTGAGGCATGCAACCTCAGCATATAAGCTTTTAACACCTCAAAGGTTGCCTTTAGGTTAGCTAGGTGGCCGTCCTCCTGCTTGGTCTTAACCACCATGTCATCAATGTATGTCTCCATAGTATACTCCTGGTCAGCTGGGTTGAGGGCCATTTAGTGTTAACCCTTGTATGCATCTAGGAAACTCATCTTTCCATAATTAGTAGCTAAATCTATCTGTTGATTTATTAGTCATAGGCAACCCAAAAGAGGGGTGAATTGCATTTTAAAACAATAACAAAAAAATTTAAAAACCTTTTGCAAAACTTTTTAATTTCACAAATCAAATATTGCAGTAAAAAGGCAACAGTGAAATTAAAGAGATAAAAGAGAGAAAAATTGAACCAAATACCAAGATTTGTAGTGGTTCAGTTTCTTCCAAGCCTACATCCACCCATCAAGACTTTCCTTGAGAATTGGCACTATAATCGAATACTTCACAGGCGCATTCAAAAACCTTTACAGCTTGAAAAAGTTTCTATAAACACTCCATGTTTTTCTAAACTCTTGTCAGCTTTTTCTGAATAAGTTAGCTCACTCTTTTAAAGAATTATAAGGGTGACTCACCCTTTACAATAAATGACATTGAATCAGAGATTCATTCACAATCACTCTTTACAATAATTTGATAATAAATTAGCAAAAGAGTGAGAGAATTTAGATTGAAGGAGTAAATAAGTTGTTAATGCTCAAAGACAAGAATGTTGGCTTTCAATGCATTTAATAGAACAGTAATTCAAAAGTTTGAAACTCTAAAATTTACTCCTTATATAGCCCACTGAAGTAATTGATCGTTGGTGGTTGATGGAGGCAATTAATGCTCTGAGAAAGTTATTGTGTAAACCAATGCCCTTTTTGAAACTCGTCACAAGTGTCGACAAAAAACTCCTTGGTATCGACACAAATTGGTCTTAGCCTTGGTTCTCGAACAAAAGTGTCGACTAACTGCTTCGTTGGTGTCGACCAAACTTTTAGATTTTCTTTACCATACTGAGGTGTCGACTCATGGTACATTTGATGTCGACCCTTTCGTTATTTTAATTTTCTAGCTGGGACGTTGGTGTCGACTCACATCAGAGTTGGTATCGACTCAAGGCTTCATTATCTGCTCAGGGGTCGACTTATGTCTCCGTTGGTATCGACTCAGATGAGAGGCTTTAGCTTTAGGAATTTGGTGTCAACACTGATCATCTTTGGTGTCGACTCAGCCAAGCAACTTTGGCTACTGAAATTTTGGTGTATACACTTCTTGCTTTGGTGTCGACTCAGCTAGTCAGACTTTGGCTACTGGAAAATCAGTGTCGACACTGATCACTTTGGTGTTGACCCAATCAATCCGACTTTAGCTATTAAAATTTTAGTGTCGACCCTTGTCTTCTTTGGTGTCGACCTAACCTCCTTGTTTCCGACAGGTGCCTTTGTTTCGACTCATTTGCTCGTTGGTATCGACACATATGGGCTAGTGTCCAGGGAATGACTTGAAGTTTTGGTGTCGACTCATTTCTTTGTTGGTGTCGACACACTTCGAGTTTCCTTGATGGTGTATAGGCGTCAACTCATTTTGTCTCTTGTGTCGATACTAGAACCCGAAGTTCGAAGGATCACTTGGTGTCGACTCATGTGAGCATTGGTGTCGACACAAGTTAATTTTTGTCAAGGTGTTAGAGTGTCGACTCATGCATGCATTGGTGTCGACTCAATCGTCCTCTTCCAGCCTTGACTTGCTATCAACCCAGGTTGTAAGTAGTGTTGACTCAACTTGGATCCAGGTTTAATAATGGAGGTTTCGACACAATCGGTTATTGGTGTCGACAAAACATGTTTTTTTAAAACGTCTTAAGAAAAATTGTTAAAAATGTCAACTCTAAACCATAATGGTGTCAACATACTTGAGTTTGTCAAGTGTACTTTGCCTGTAAGTGTTGACCCAAAAGTCAATTAGTGTCAAGACAAAACGTTCTGTTCAAGAACACTAAGTGTCAACCCATTTAGCACATTGTGTCAGCACAAATGGCTAAAGGTGTCGACTCATTTGCATATAGTATCAACACTACCTTTTTGAAAAACATTAAATATAATATCTTTTTACATTATTTAATTAGAAAATGCAAAGTAATAAAATCATCAAAATCAATTTAAACTACCCTTGGGCTAATAGTCTCCCCTTTTTTGATGATGACAACATTTTTTAGAAAATATTTGAAAAGATTTTTGGCAATGGTATTCCCCTTATCATTATGCTTTAAACAAGATATTCATTGAATCAAATATGACATTCAACAACACATGATACTCAATAATCATTGGAGCAATCATCATACACCAGTTATGAGGAAAAACTGAAATTAACCATTCGTAGCCATAAAAGTTAAATCCATACACATAACAGTTATGTTTTTTTTTTAGAACCATCACAACCACAAACATTCACAACATTCACAGTCACAATGTTTTTCAAAAAACTAATCTATTACAACTTCGAAAAAAAAAACTTCAACTTCAGTCTTCTACACTGTTTTCTTTTCTTTTCTTTTCTCCCATTTTGTCATCTTCCAATGAGGGGGCTTCAGAGATCATCAAACTATTACTTCTTCATTTTCTTGTCCTCTTGAGCCTTCTTCCATTCTACGACTTTCTCCTTTGCAGCCACAGACTTCTCAGATGCTTTCTCTTTCGCCTCTAGTGCTGCAAAGGTGGCCTGGAGGGCCAAGTCAGCTTCCCTTCTTAGCCTTACTTCCTTCTCTGCCTTTATTTTCTTGGGCTTGAACTGCTTTGCCCAAACTTCTCTCAGCCAGGAAAGGTGCTCTTCGACCTTCCTGCTGTTCTTTTGAACTGCAATCACCACTCCTTCATCATATTCCTTCCTCACCTATAGGAGGATCTTCATGTTGGGTGAGACAATTTTATCGATATTGAAGGACATGGTCTGACTAAGGATGTGGCCTGCCTCACAGGCTTGTCTCACTTTCTTTTCAAGACCTTTAGATTTACTACTGAGTTTGACCAAACTCTCAGCAATAACATCTACTCGAGCACTTGGGCCGAAGATCTCAGCATCAACCATCTTGTGAAGGGATGCTAGAGAGATGAAAAGAGGAATGGATGTCTTAAATAAGGGAAGTGAGATCAACAACTTGCTGAGATGAGGGGGCAGCATATTGAGATAATGATGAGGCAATATGAGGAGAGGGAGGTGGAGTAGAGGTGGAGGGTGCGAATGATGAGGGGTTGAACCTAGGAGGAGGACGAGGCATAGAGTGAGATGAGAGGGAAGGAGAACCAAAGGGAATAGGAAAAACAAGAGACCTAAGAGGAGGTGGAAGAGGGTTCTGACTTGTTGAGAGAGTTATGGAGGAGAGGGAGGCAAAACCTTGCCTTTTGGTCCATACACCATCCACTTGGATGATGTGTATGTGCTTGAGTGTGGTTTTGTCTTACAGGGCATGGTTCAAGAAAGGGATACCTTTCTCTATGGTGAGGTTGATTTCAAAGTGTCTAAATACCTTGGTGAGATACATTCCATGTGGGAGGGTTGTATTTGACTTAGAGTAAGAGTGGAGCATGTCATATATGAAAAGGAAGCCAAGATCTAATTTTTGGCCTTCCAAAATGAACCACATGATGAACACATGAATAAAGGTCACATCTCCATACTTTTCGAACTGGGGGAGAAAAATATAATTCACAAAATGATGCAATAATCACATCTCAGGTGTCAGGAGGTTGGCTTCTAATGGTTTTGAGGGATCAACAGGGTCATAAGCAAAGGTTTCTTTCACGACATTGTGAAACGAGAAGAAATCCAGGTTCCCCTTTCTCTAAAGACAGGGAACCGTACGTTCCCCAATCGGGACTCCTAGAATGGTGTTCAAAGTCTTACAGTTAGAGACAATCTCGACATTATTCACCTAGATGGTGATTTTCTTGTCCTTTAGGGGCCGATTGGTTTCATGTGAGGGTTAAAGAGTTTAACTAGAGAGTGATAGTGGTAGTCCTAAATCCATAATAGATTCATTCACCCCAGAATATCGAACCACTCTGAGAATTTACTGCCAATCAAATCAAAGAAATTGAAATTGATAGATCGACCAGGAAGTACCTTTCGATTGGAAAATGACTGAAAGTACTGATTTTTCATCTATGTTGACTGGAACTTGAGAATCGTGGCAATGCCAATCTCTTGCGTCAGCATCGTTGCCATCTTTTTACATTTACTAGAGCGAGGGTTGGACGATTCACCGACATTCGTTCGCTTGCTTTCCTTGCCCATTGTTCGAGGAGGTATGAACGATTGTCGACCCTATGGTTTGTGTCGAAGAGGGTAGGGAGAATGAGAGAGAGGGAGACGAAGATTCTTTTTGAGACATGAACGGTTATGAGCGCAAAATAAAAAAGGGGGGAAACTGCATATTTATATTCTACGAAATGTGTCGATACTTTCCTTGTAGGTGTCGACACTTTTCAGGCTTCTCAAGGTGTGTTTAAAAATGATTTGTATGTTGACACTGCTTTAGCATGGGGCTGGCACTTTTGGCTCGATGTGTCGGCACTTTTCAAAAGTGAGTTCACACTTTTCACACAGAAAGCAGGATAACACATTATGTTGACACTATGTAGTTGGGGGTCGACACTTTTCTCAAATTGTGTTGATACTATATAGCATTTGTGTTGACACTTTTTACATATGAGTTGACACTTTTTAACATTATGTCAACACTTTTTAGATAAGAAAGCACAATATGAAAAGAATCAAAAAGTCATGGTTAGTATAACATATAAACATCAATTTGAAGCACATAACATACCAAGTTCTATTCTAATATAATAGAATCGTTCTTCATTTAAAAGTTTGGTGAACATATCAACAAGTTGGTGGTTTATACTTACAAATTCAAGTTCTATATTTCCTTTTTGAATATGATCTCGTATGAAATAATGTCTAATTTTTATGTGCTTTGTTCTAGAGTGTTGAATTGACTTTTTAGATATATTTATGACACTCGCGTTGTCATACTTAACGAGAATGTGATCTAAGCATATACCATAGTCTTCAAGTAGTTGTTTCATCCAAAGAACTTATGCATGACAGCTACCAACTGCAATATACTCAGCCTCAGCTGTAGATAAGACTATTGAGTTTTACTTCTTACTAAACCAGGATATAGATTGGTGTCTTAGAAATTGGCATGTTTCACTAGTACTCTTTCTATTAATCTAACATCCGACAAAGTCTGCATCAAAATAGCCAAACAATTCGAAGGGTTTCCCTTTAGGATAGAAATCCTAGGTTTTGTGTACTAAGGATATCTAAAGATGCTTAATAGTAGTTACATGAGATTCTTTAGGAATAACTTGAAATCTAGCCCACATGCATACACTGAACATAATATCTGGTCTACTAACAGTTAAGTAAAGTAGAGAACTAATCTTACCTCGATATCTCTTTTCTTCTACTACGTTACCATTTTCTTCTTTGTCCAGCTTTCTTGAAGAGAACATGGGAGTTCCCATAGGTTTTGCATTAAGTATGTCAAACCTCTTCAACAAGTCCCTAGTATACTTGGACTGATTGATGAAAATTTCTTCTTGAGTTTATTTAATTTAAAGTCCAAGGAAATAATTGAGCTCACCCATCATACTCATTTCAAATTCACCCTACATACACTTAGCAAAATCCTTGCAGAATGCCTTATTAATTGAGCCAAAGATAATGTCACCTATATAGATTTGCACAACTAACATATCTTTTCACTTAGACTTGATAAAAAGAATTGTATCAATTTTGCCCCTTTAAAATTCGTTTTCAATTAAGAATTTTCTTAGTTTTCATACCAAACTCTTGGTGCTTGTTTCAAACCATAAAAAGCCTCAGTAAGTTTGAAAATATGATTTAGGAAGTCTGGGTTTTTAAACCCAGGAGGCTGTTTTACAAAGACTATCTTAGAAATAAAACCATTTTGAAATGCACTTTTAACATCCATATGATAAAGTTTAAAGTTTATAAAGCATACAAAAATAAGCAACATTCTAATGGTTTCAAGCCTAGCCACAACTACAAAAGTTTCATCAAAATTGATGCTCTTTTCTTGATTATAATCTCGAGCTACCAACGGAGTTTTGTTCATAAAAACTACTCCAGTCTCATTCATTTTTAAAAGAAAACCTATTTTGTACCAATAATAGAGTGATCCTTAGGTCTTGGGACTAAAGTCTAAATTTTATTTCTTTCAAATTAGTTTAACTCTTCTTGCATAGTTAAGATCTAAAAATTATCATTTTCAGCTTTCTCAAAATGTTTTAGCTTAGTCTGGAAAAGAAATGTTAAATTACCACAAACATTATGTAAAGAAGATCTAGTCTTTATACCTTAAGCTGGGTCACCAATGATTAAATCTTTTGAGTGACTATGGGCATACCTCCATTCGTTGGAAAGATCACCAATTCCTTGATTTGAGAAACCTATAGCATGTTGTTCTGCAATTTGCTGCACATTGGTGTGTTTCTTTTGATTTGGAATTTCTTGGTCCTTGAAAAAGATATCTTCAAGACCCTTTTCTCTGTCAACAATGTTATCTTTACAAAATTCCTTGGAAGATGCGAGATTAGCTTCATCAAACACAACATCTATAGACTCTTCAACAAGCAGGGTCCTTTTCTTGAAGCCTCTATAGGCTTTACTAGATATAGAATATCCTAATAAATACCCTAATCAAATTTTACATCGAACTTGCCAAAAAGTTCTTTGTTGTTGTTCAAAATAAAATATTTGCATCTGAAAGAACGAAAATAATTGAGTTAGATTTTCTTCCATTCCATAGCTCACATGGGATTTTCTTAAGAGAAATTCGAATCATGGCTCTGTTCACAATATAACAAGCTATGTAGATAGCCTCGGCCCAAAAGTTTCTTAGTAGGTTATTTTCACAGAACATGGTTCTATCCATTTCTTCAAGGGCCTTATTCTTCCTCTTAACAGCACTATTCTGTTAAGGAGTTCTAGGAACAGAGAAGTTATGGTCTATACCACTTTCATAACAAAACTTTTTAAAATCTTTATTTTTAAATTTCCTACCAAAATCACTTCTGGTACTTGTAATTTGAAAAAAAATTTCATTTTGAGTCCTCCAAGACTGTTTTGAAAATGCAGCAAAGGTTTCATCCTTATGAGTTAGGAATAACACTCAAGTGTATCTAGAGAAATCATTAACCATAACAAATGCAAATCTCTTGCCTTGAAGGCTAAGAGTCCTTGTTGGACCAAACATGTAGCGACCCGGTACAATTTTATTCATTATTATTAGCCACTTCCATGTAATTTACATTTTTTGGAATAACTTTTCACCATAATATAATATGTTATACGCGGTTGTTGCATCGGGGATACGTGGATATTAGGTTGCGACTAATTTTATACTATTAGAAAGTTTTAATAGTGTAATTAGAATTAAATAAATAAATAAGTTTCTTCCCCAAAAATAGGTCGCCTCTTCCCCTTTTATCCCAACACAATTCTCTCTCTCGTGCAAACATCTTCTTTCTTTCTATACCCGACGGCTATGGGAGAGTTTCTAAACTCCCGTCCTCCCCCGCCACCATAGTCAATCACAACCCCACTCCACCATCACCGAGTCACCGTTGAAACTATGCTAGACCACCGATCCGCCATGGCCTGTTGCCGCGCCTCCAGTTTTCCTTCTTTTCCTCGCCCTTTCATTCTCTGTCACGAAGTTAAGGCATTGGGAGCTTAGGAAATTACCCCTGAGCGATAATCAATAAGAGAATATAAAACCTAGAAGCCTCATTCTTACCCTCCACTTGTCGAACTCCCTTCCTCCTCAGTACCATTTCTGTGCCGCCATTGATGGCGAGCTTTGAGCTTCAAAGCGAGTTATTTTTAGCAATTGATGAACTAGGACGTTAATTTGAAGGACTCATGAGAGAGAGAGACAGAGATCAAGTGGCATTGATTGATTCCTCTTTTTCTCTCACACGTAACCGAAGCTACTGCTATGACAGGTTTATTTTCTTGTTAGAACCATACACCGACTTAAATCTCACTAGTTCTTTCTCTAAGATGCATATCTATACACCTATATGACCTCCCCTTCTTGACGGAAAATTGATAGGTACTCTATGAGGATTTTACCACTTTGCGGCTTTTGGCGTTTTGGCTTCTACAAGGTAGGTTTTGGACTAATTTTAGTGTTTTGATATGATTTGGGTTGAATTAGATTAAAATCCCTTTGAATTTGAATGGTTTAACTAATTAAGTAAAATTTCAACAAAAAAATCTGTGGGGCCTGTTAATTTAAATCCATGCGAATTGGTCACTAGTTGATGTTTCGAGTTTTAATCAAAGATTAAAACAATATAACCTTACTGTTGTGGATGAGAAGGCTAAAGGCTTTAGTTTAGTTGACTAGTTTATTAAAGACTTGATAAATTCTTCATAATGAGTTGAAATTGTAGTTTAAATTTATTGAATTCTAGACTTTGAGAACTTGAGTTGAAACATAGTCTAAATCATGAGTTAAATGGGTAAATCATGGTATCGGTTTAAATGAAAATGAAATGAGTGAAATAATCAGTGATTTAAGTTAGAAGAATGGTTGAATTCAGTTTATAATTAAGGGTCCTCTACTTGTATTAATTTATTATTATTATTACAAGTTGTGAGAATTCTAAAAGTTGTGAATTTGAATCGAACAGATTATCTAATTAAATTTTTAAAAAAAAAGAGATATATGATGTTGATTTGAAAGTGGTGTAATATAATGATTAGGGAATTGTGGAATGAGGACCTTAAATAGGTAGTTAAAAATTTGGAACCTATCGGTGAATTTGATAATTTGGCCTAAATACTTAAATGGTCTTGCAAATCTGAAATAAAAATCCAACCTTACTACACGAATTAAATAAATATTTAAACAGTGTGATTATGTAATAGTGGATAATTACATGATGTTGGAACCTAAAGAGTATAAAGCTAATGAATGATGGTTTAAATATTTTTTTTTGTGATTTCACTAAAAAAAAGGGTGACTTAATGAGTTTTTAATTAAGTTTGTTGAATTTGAATTCGAACTCATAAAAGTTGAATAAATATAGTAATTGGTTGAATAATTATAAATTCGTTATATACTCTAATGAAGTAACATTGGATGAAAGTTGAATATAAGGTTGATGAATGCTAACTTAATCTTTGTGGTTGGATAAACAATAATAATTATAATTGGAACTCTACTAAAAAGAGAATGATGTAAGGACAAATAGACAAGAATTCTTGTTGTATAAGTATGAAACATGATTTGAAACTCAAGGTTGAGAATTATATGAAGTGATATCTAGCTTAGGTGACTAATAAAATTGGTGAAATGTATTGATTTATGTTGATGAAAATTTTAATTATGTTCTTAATCTAATATAGTTACAACCAAATCTTGGGGTTGCTGGTAGAGTCTTATGATTTGTTAGTTTAAATTTGATGGCATTGAGAATTTAATTGGAGAGAACTTGGGAAATTTTGGAATGTTTGAATATTCTTGGCTCCTATATTGAAAATTTAAAATAATATGGTTTCGAGTATATAAGAATTGGACTGAAGTTGAATGAAGAAACTATGAAATATTGTTTCTTGTGAATCTATGAACTATGAGTTTGTTAAATTTATAACAAAAAGATGATTGGGAGTTATGACATGGGAATTGAAAATGGAATAAAATGATTTGTGAATGTGAAAAGAGGTTATATAATTGTGAAATTGGATTGGGGCGATGGACTCCCAGTTGTGAATAAACATGGATATGATTAATCAAATATTGAACCAATGATGATTGATGTTGATGTGATTTAGTTGGGCGTGCACAGCTCCGCGGTGAAAAATCAAAAACTTGCGCAAGATGGGTACCGCGTTCTCTCTGGTTAGCCCCCGTAAAACGGATGTGATTGTGTCGTGATAAGTTATAGAGCTATCTATTACCCAATGGCTTCGTGTAGCCTATTGGGGGAATAAGGAAGGATTTCTATAAGTTGCACCCGATGTCGGTTCAGTATTGTATTGATGAAATGAAATGTTATTGTGAATAATGAACTAACGAACTGAAAAGAAAGTTAATAATTTTATAATAGATAAGCGTGCGTTGGTATTCGATAACTGGTTAAATTGAAGATGAAAATGAAAGGAAGAAATAAAGAAATAGAGGAAAAAGAAAGAAAAAGTAACAAATGGGAATAAAAGAAAAGATAGTTTAAAGATTTAATAAGAGAGAATGATCAATGATAAGTAAGAGGAAGTGTCAAAAATTTTAAGAGTCAAAGGAATTGAAAGGAATTAGTACTAATTTCTTTAAAGTTTTCAACAAATGGTGTGCGTATGAGTTAGAAAACAAGTAATGATGATACTTGAAAGTTGCTGCATAATCCCCTGCTCATCCACACTTTACAAATCTTGCATTACACTTTCTTTAGTCTTTATCCTACGAGCTTTGTCACGCCCCAAACTCTGAGCCACGTGAAACACCCACAAACAAACAAACACAACACCCAGCCCAAGAATACACACTCAAAGTATACCATACAGCATTGTATATAAACGCCAAACAGCAACATTACATGGCTCCAATGCTCGAAAAACATGTTATAACATACATGTAAAAAGCTAACAAAAAGGAAGACTACAGCTCTTCCACCTTTCCCACACCTCCTGATCAACCTGCGTGATCGGTACCTGAAGAAAATTAAAATCCCACACCGTGAGCCAAAGCTCAGCAGATTCTAAACAACACATGCGATATAAGCTAAACATGCTAGGAAAACGAGGTGCAATTTTTGACTCTCTTTCAAGCCATTAAAACAGTTTGAAACAGTTTTAGATCACGACTCACCAGAGCCAGAAAATAATTTTCACAAGCAACGGGAAAGGGAGGATAAAAACTATGTTTTGGCTATCTCACAGGAGCCCTAAAAACGATTCTTTTATTTCGACTCCCGCAGGCCGTTAATACAGTTTTTAAGAAAATTAAACTATTCGTCCCAATGTGTAGTACATGCAATACATGAATCTTCTCATACTTTCACCAAAGGATCACTGCCCCTACTAATGCATCTTCTCAGACTTTAACCAAAGAACTACAGCAGACCCAATCGCACACACACCGGTCTTTGCAGCCTACCTCATACACCAGCTTCGCAACCTACCTCATACACCCACACACGCACACGTACATCATCAACCAGAATTTACATCTACTGGATCAAAGATTCATCTAATTCATTTTATACACATGCAAACCTAAACCAGAATTAAAAGCATATAACCATGTATCAACACGACGTTCCACAAATCACGTCACATGCCTATAAAACTCTAGGTTTTAAAGCATAAACCACGTTACACATAACGATTGATATCACAACCATGTAATCCACTTACATATTCTGTACATAAAGGAACAATTACAAATGCACATAAACATGTATAACAATACATCACGACGCCACCCACCGAAACAAATAGACATCCACTCACAGGGACAGCCAAGCTTAACCCGAAGGCCAACACCTACCCCTCAAATCACGAGGTTACAAACACAACCTTTCTCCTTAAAGGATCAAGGTCTCAAACACACTCCATACCCAACCACGATGCACACAACCGTGTTACAGGACCTAAAACCAACCACGCACGTCACACCCGAGGACAGTATCACACAAACACCCGAGGTCACCACACGACCCCCGAAACCATAACGCCATTAACCAAACCCTAAAAGGGACCCAAAGGTATTTGAATCAACTAATTCTCATAAATTAATCAATTGAATACCAAGGGACACCAATTGAAAATCAAAACCCAACCACCGAACCACCAACAAATAGCCTAAAATTCAGTCGACTGGACCCAACCTCCAAAAAGCCTAGGAGCACTGCCCAGTCCATGACCCTTGAGATCCAGTTGACTGAACTCATAGGTCAAGTCGACTGAACTCATAGGTCCAGTCGACTGAACTAGCCCAGAAACCGTTTTTAGCTACGGGTTCAACCTCCAAACCTCAAATCGAAGCCTCCAAACACCAATCTAACACCCGCAAACATCCACACGCCTAGGCCTAACACCAAGACCACCACAAAAACACTCAGCACCCGATTCCATCCACGAAATCACCGAAAAATAGGTTTTAAGCCCAAAATCCAACTTTGAAACAAACGCAGATCTACAGCAATCTACCCGTTAAAAACACCCACGTTTACCCATAGCACCCTTATAC
>JAOTRH010460165.1:0-28716 GCA_034768845.1 Heliamphora exappendiculata | reverse complement strand
CGGCGAATCATTCTTAAGGAAACTGCGATTGCAGGACTCGGTTTGCAAATTCCATTTATGTTATTCATGTTATTTCAATTTCTGTAATTTCAGATTATTGTAAATTGTTGAAAATTTAATAAAGAAGTATTTTCTAGATTCCCGAACATGTATTTTATTTTGACGTTGAATATTCTCCTAACACTATCTTCACCCGCCATTGGCACTCATATGCCTTTGTAAATGTGTATTTAAAAATTAAATAACTTAAAAAAACTATATAATCAAATTATTTAATTTATAAATTATGAGTAATTATAATTTTAAAATTAAATAATAAAAAAATTAATAAATATTTTGAACAAAACTAAAAGTCCACGTAACTTTAAATCTAATGTAACATCAAGTAAGAGCACTCATTTTGTACATTATTATAGATATCGAAGAGTTAGAAATACGTAGATAAGTGCGGCCAAAACGAAAAACCAAACTCTACAGGAGCAATACATGTTGACTTTAAGGTAATGTTCGTATTAGATAATGGAAGGATAGAATTGGACTGTTAATTCAAAATAATATTTATATTTCAAGTTTATATATGCAAGATAGAAGTTTGGACAAATAATTCGAATTGGTCATACAATTTTTCATATTAGGATTAGCTAATCAGAGGAGATATGAGATAGAAAGGGAAGGAATTAGAGAGAGAAAAGAATTGGTCTCGAGAAAACTTCATTCCTAACCTCTAATTTTCTTCGGAATAAATAAAATTTTAGACGGAATAAAAAAAAAGGGGATAAATAATGCAATGAGTATCTAATTCTAATACTTATGACTAATTTTTTAACATAATTTTAATATCGATCTTGTTTGATAGATTTTGATGTGTAATTTTAAAAATATAATTTTTATAAAAAAAATGTGTATAATAAAAGTTACGGTGTTTTTAAAAAACATAAAAAAATATATGTATAAAAAAGTAAAAAAGTAAAAAATTCAAAAGCCAACAACCAAAAAAGGCAAAAAGTCGAGGTTGATAAACAAGACTTATATGACTTTTTGACTTTAATAAAAAAAAATTAGAAAATGACTTTAATTTAAATTACCAAACGAGGCCTTAATTCCTCAAAATTCTCTTCCTATACACATGGACTTTATAGGGTGATTCACAAGATCACGTCTTATCTACTGAGAATAAAATTCTGGTGTACTCAGCATAAATAAGTTGGTGCTGGACCACCACCAATTGGTGTTTGGGATTCTTGTTGTGAGCCATTTATAGTAGGAGGTATTGTAAGTTTAAAATTATTTTATTTGGAATTCTAAAATTTAATTAGAATTGTTTATTATTTTGAAATCATTGAGCAAGTAATCTAAGTAAAAAATCAAGTCAATTAAATATTGTTAGTCATATGATTTGGATATATTCGTTCGACAATTTATTCTCAAAATATTATAAATTAATTAATTTTTTAAAAATAAACATACACTGATCACATAGATAATAACATCCGATTGAGCAGATTTTTAATAAGAATTACGTACTAAATAATTTAAATATAATAAATAATTTTAATTAAATTTTAAAATTTCAAATAAAACACACTTAGCTAATAATACCCTGCTGCAAGTAGCTCAAAGCAGGATCCCTCTTTCCACCAATTGACTTTTTCCCCATAGGAGAGAATTATTGGGAAAAGCAATAGGGACTGAACCAGTGTTTAAATTATTGAATTTTATTAACCCTTTAAGGTAGAAATGAATGTTTGGCTAGCTTTTTTGAGATTTTTATTTTCTTTATTTTTTGTTCTTTTTAGATTTTTTTTTTTAAAAAAAGTTCTTTGTTCAATTTGTTTATTTTTTGATTAATGGTAAGGAGAGAAGTCTAACCGACTTGGTAAAACTCGTCTCGAAAGAGACAAAATTTTTCTAACGACTTGTTTTTTAACTTTTATCTCTTTAATTTCATCCAAAATGTATGTCCTTTTAAACTAAAATTAAAAAACATTCACTAAAAAGTCATTAAAAGGCCATTAAGTGATTTTTTGGCCATTAAGTATTTTTTTAGTGACAAAAAAAGTCACTAAAGTTTGTCTTTATCTAAACTTTTATTTTTAGTTTTTGGTCAATGTTTTTTATTATACTGATTCTTCATGACAAGAGATCTACAAAATATACTCCTTTGGCGAAATGTCTATTTTTTTAATACCAAAATCAAAAAAAATTATATTAAAAAACTAGCAAACTAAGTTTTTAGAAGGAATGTCTTATTTTTGTTTTTAATAACTTTTTAACTTTAGTTAATAATTTTTATGTCAAATCATTAAAAGTAATAAATTTTATCTAAAACATTTTAAAAAATCACTCAAAAAGAAAAAATGAAAAAAATTAATAACTATTTTCTTAAACACACACATTTTTTCAAAAAAAATGTTTTTGAACTTGTGGCTGAGGATGGGTGTAGGGTTACAGTGTGCCATCAGTTGGATTGTGACCCCAAACAAGGAGTCAGATATTATCAGGATTCTTATCCAAGGGTGAGATTGTGTTTGGCAACTGATTTTAAATCCGCTTTAAATTGATTTTTTTTTGCTTTTTTATAATTTTTTTTATATTTTTTAAAAATATTATAACTTTTATTATACATATTTATTTTTTATAAAAAAATTATATTTTTAAATTTTACTCGTCAAATTTTTTTAAATAAGATTTATATTAAATATAAAATTATTAAAAATTATAATAATCTTAAGCTAAGTTTTTTGTTTTTTTCGGTTTAAAATCATTTTAAGTCAAATTTTTTAACATATTAATTTTTAGCTTAAAATCACCTCTTTAATTTATTAAATAAATTTTTTATTTATTTAATTTAAAATAATTTTAAGTAAAAAAATTTAATTTAAACTCAAATTACCAAACGAGGCCTTGAACATGATCGAGACACAAGGGCAGCGTAGCTCCTGACACGCTGACAAAGCATTTATTTTGAACCTTCCAATTTTGTCAAACAAATAGGACTAGCTTTGTTATAGCTGCAAATTATTAGAGTTTTTTTAAATTACTGTATAAATAATGTCATATAATGATTATAATTTATATTATGTGAATTATTTTTAATTTTTTAATTTTTTAATAAAAATTAATTATTATATTTTTATTATAAAATTTATTAATATTCTATTAAATTAAAATATATATGAATTTGCTAAATAATAATATAAAAGCACCGAATAATTACTCTTCACAGGAAAATCATTATCAAGAGCCACTTTGAAAAAAAATGAACATAATAAGCCAGGAGACTTGATATTATCCAATGAGTAATCAATGCTCTAATATCATTTTCTTAATCATTAAGCTCCATAAATGCTCTTTAAGTATCTGACTCATAATTTTGACTTTTTAATATTTTAGTTAAAATTGTGAAAAAAATTAATAATATTTATTTAATAAAAAAGTAAAAAAATTTAAAAAATTAAAAATTCAAATTAAAACATAAATTTCTTAAATATTTTATTTAAATTCTTATTATTTTTAAAATATAATAATACATCTTATTTATAACGTATTTACTACTATTACCAATGACATTTAATCGTTAATACCAAATATATAGAAAGTTAAAATCTTGAATTTGAACAAAAAATAAAAAAATTATTTTTTTATCTAAATAATCAATTTGAAAAAAATTAGCTTAAAAGCTAAATTACTAAATAACATATTTTAAACCCAATTTAGCTTTTGACTAAAAACTAAAAAAAATAAAAAATTAACTTTTAAGTTAGTTGTTAATTGAAACCTATATGAGCTTTAAAAATAGTCTTTTGGAGCTACTCAAAACTATGCCAACTAGTGCTTGAAATAATAAGACTGTTGAAACCCTAATGACCAGATAAAGGGTTGTCTCACTAAAAGAACAATTAATTTATCTCTTCATAGATCGATCGATGATCGATTCATATCGATCTATTTATCAATTAGTCATTTGATGCTTGCAGTAATTTTCGATCAGATTAACTAGTTTGTCTTTTCATCGATCGATCGGTGATCGATTTGTCTATCGATTCATCTATTTTAATTTGCAATATTTTCTTTTATAAGTATCTAAATGTCTAACCACTTCAAAATTTACATATGTAGTTAAAAAGAATTCAACGATAAAACCTTATACATGAAAAGAAAGAAGATGATTACAAACAAATTGACCATAATTGCAATTATTACCACCAACCACCTCGATCACTACCATCATTACTGTTGTCACCACCACCACTACCACCACCTTGCATTACTATAACTGTCACCACCACCATGCTATCATCTTCATTACCATCACCACTGCTATTCTACTTTTACCATCCCACCGTTGTGACTACAGCTACACCACTATCATTATCTTACCATACCACTATTGTTGTTCTCACAACAACCAGTACTTTCACCCCACTTTCACCATCCAACTATTGTTACTACCGTTGCGACTATGACTGCCACCCAATTACCACAACTTCAATCCACCACTACCACTTACACCCAATTGCCATCACTTTCACTATCTTACTTACCACCATCACTTTCACCCCGCTATCGCCATAGTTATTATCGCTACCACCGCCATCTTTTTTATTACCCTATTACTGTTATCACCATCACCACCAGTTTCACCTCACTACATATAAAACAAATAACCAACCTAATAAAGAGGTATCCTATCACATCTAGCACTTTTACTTCTCTAAAATTTTTTAATATTACCACAGTCATTAACATTATTATTTTCAAAGTTACGACCAAATAGAGAAAAATAAATTTATAATTTTTTTTAAAATATATATATATTTTTAAATTTTTTCAAAAAAAATTATTTTATGTTAAAACAAACAAAGCATAAAGATAAATGATCAAAGCAAAATTCAATTGATAATTAAAGGGTGAAAAGTGTTATTTGCCATTGGATTGGCCTAATAGTTTGGGAGGGCTTAAGCTAGATTTCAAATATGAGGTTTTTAACTTTAAAATTTATTTTTATGTTCATTTTTAGCTTTTATTTTTTACTTTTTGAGACACAAAATTACATTTAAAATTTCTATTATCAAATTTTAATATGTATTTTGTTAATTTTATTTGACCTAAAACCTAAACAAATTTATTTGTGGGCCTACTAAATAATCTATTTTTAAAATTTGTCAATAATAATTATTTTTAAAATTCATATAAATTTTGATATCGTAAATTATTTTATTGGATCTAATAAATAATATTTTCTAGCTTTGTCAATATAAATTATTTTTAAATATTTTATACAATTATATACATTATAAATAATCTTATAAATTTGAGGATCTCGTCGAAGGATGGACCTAAGCTATTGCTCCATTGGCATAATAAATAGGCTATATCTGATTTGCCATAAAATATTTCAACAGCAGCAGAACATACTATTTTTGTTTTAGTTAGAAAAGGTCAAAAAGACCTAAATGCATTATAAATTTAATATAAAATCAATAAAAAATATACCTTGAATATAGCAAAACACCTCAAAAAAAAAAAAAAAACACTTTCATGCAAGAAAAAGAAATTCCCCACACAAGGAAACAGATCATCTAAGATTAATTGTTTTTCCCAATCACATGATTTCATTTTTGTTACATGCCATAAATAAAAGAGAGCTACTGTCTATACTATTATAAAAAATAAATTATTATCAGGTTTTTAAATCTCAAAATCTCCTTCTAACTTGCTCAAAGTTCATAGAGTTTTTAATATTCAATAATAATGCATTTTAATCTCATTGTTCTAAATTAATGTCTTTGAAATTTATTATAATAAATTCTTATCCTAAATTACTATCCATTCAATTTCATATTATCAATTTTATTTATATTTACAAAAAAGTAATATTAACATATTGGTCTTTTACCGCATTAACTAATTTTTAATATCCTTTCATAATTATTTAAAATCCTTTTTGTTTAATGAGATAGAACAATAATATAAATTTGAATGTAATATAATAATATTTTTACAGAAGATTGTTATATTTAAATTGTTCAATTGACTTGATATATCATTATTTTGTTGTTAATATATTAAAGTATTTTATAATAAATTTACATATCATATATTAAAATATATGTTAGCAATGTATATAATCTAAAAGTAACAATTTATAATCTAAAAGTAATAATTCAAGCATAGCATGGTTCATTACTAGTATATATTAACAAACTTCTTTCACTTATTATATGGTTGGTGTCTGTATAACAGTGAATCTTGATATTTTTCATTTAATATGTAATGAGTAATAGAAGCAATAGTTCGTCGATAACGCTTGTTGAATTATTTCACATCAAAAATAAAAAAAATAGTGAGAATATTTATCGCATTTGTAAGTATTATTTCCACATATATTTATTTATTTGTAAATTAATCTAATGTGATTCAAAATTAACTCAATCTCTAGCAAGACTCTCTCTCTTGTAACCCTACAAAAGGCATCCTTATAGAACCAATCCACAAACTCCCCTCCCTCTCATCCACTTCACTAACACCCTTCCACCCATTTCTTCTCCCATCTTCCCAAACTTCCATCACATCACCAACCTCACTCAACCTCACTCCCACCCCACTCCCTCCCCACTTTGCAAACCAAGAGTACACTTTTGTAATGTCAAAAGGAAGTTTAACAAGAGCATTTCCCACCCAAGGAAGTGACAAAACCCATCCCAAAAGCTTCCCTTTCCTTGCATGGATTGCCACCCAAAACTCTCCTTTAGGGTTCCTCTTGATGTTGTCCGGAAACCCCGGGAGCCGTGCCAATTCTTCGATTCTCCCGGGCGTCGACGACGCCATTTCGAGACGGAGTTTTAAGATTCTGCAACTTGTGGTTTCTGCAACAAGAATGAAGCCACCATCTTTGCTTAGTGCTACTCCATTTGGGAATGTGAGGTTGTTGAGAAGAACTGTTGTTTCCTTGGTTTGAGGGTCATATTTCATAAGCCTTCCTGTTTTGTCCCCACTGACTATCACAGAGAGGTAGTTCCTGCACATTTACATATGTATGATTTCTTAATGTTGATGTCACAAAAGGCAAATAAATCTCTACATTGCCCTGTGTCTTTCGACTTAATTTTTGTTTAGCTATCGATTTTAAGTCGGTTTAATTCAGTTTTTGGTTTTTGACTTAAAATTAAAAAAATTAAAAAATTTCATTTTTATTTCCCAACTTTTAGTTATTTATTTTTAGACTTTTTGGCATTTTCTATAATAATTTCTGATTTAATTTTTTAACTTTTTTAATTTTTGCCTTTTTTTTAAACATATAAGGATAAATTTAGAATTTTACATATAGCTTATTTGATTTTTTTGGTGACTTAAAGGTTACTAGTCTTTCAACCAAACGAACTTTTTAACCTTTTGGCGTAAAGTAGCTTAAAGTTAAAAAATTGACTTAAAGTCAAGTTGCCAAATAAATATTTAAAATATTTTTTTAATAAAAATATGAACAACAAATTACATTGTACAGATATTAGGTTAATATTACTTTTTATATGAATAACAAATTCAACGAACTCTATATAATAAACGAGTTTGATAAAAACAATACATTCAAGAGTACTCGAGCCCATTTACAATACAACACTGTTCTATCTCTAAAAAATGCAACACGCATTAGGACGAGTGATGTGCGTGCTGTGCTCTTGAGCGACATCGCGCTGCTATGTTCTCAATGTACTCAACTCAAGAATATATTTTTATAATTGAATTCGTATATTATATAGAGATATTTATTATCCATACAAAAATAAAATTAATTTGATATTTATAACTATATAATTGAAAACATTTGTTAAACTATATTCGAGAGCCAAATTTATTAAAAACATACATGTCCCATGGGATCTCAAGGACACAACACGCAATTCTCATCCTAGGAATGTAGTTTTAGCTCGAGACCCGTGGACAACTCAAGGGACGGCACTGTGCAGTCCAAGCCCGACCGAATGTGAATAATAAATTAATAAATAATAAATAAAGTAATAACTAATAATAAACTATATATTTATAACTTATAACATTAGTTTATAAATTTACTACTTTATTAGTTTACTAAAAAAACTATAAACTTATATAACATAATAAACTAGTAAATTATTATTTATTAAGTTTATAGTTTAATAATTAATAAACTAGTAAATTTACTATAAATTAATAAGTTTATTATAAACTAATGTATTATATTATAAACTATAAATTAATAAGTTTACTATAAACTAATAAGTGTATAGTTTATAGTTTAATAACTAATAAATTAATAAACTAATATAATATAATAAACTAATAACTAGTTTATAATTTAATTTAAAAACTTATTATTATAAGTTTAATACATTAATTTATAATATAATAAACTAGTAAATTATTAGTTATAAACTTACATAATATGATAAATTTTAAGTTTATAATTTTTAAATTAATATATTAACTACTAATAAAGTAGTAAACTAATATTATATTATAAATTTATAAACTAAATAACTATAAAAATAATAAAAATATAAACATATATAACAAATTAAACAAAAAAAATTAAGTAAAAAAATCAAAAAATTCCAATACCCGCCTAAAGCTTGAGTTCGAGCCCAGTATCCTTAGACTTGGACTGACTACTTGACAAAAAATCTAATCTGGTCCAAAAATTTAGTACGAATCCGCCGAACCCAAACTAAGCTTGATGCACCCAAACTACATCGGCCCAGACCAAAATTTCACCTCTGCCCGTCCATTTCGTAATCAGCTTTTTATTATAAAAGAAGGTGAAGAAAAAGGGAGCATGAAACCACCGTACCTTCTCGGGTAACGGGAGCTGCTGTCGGAAAAATAAACGGCTCCACTTCTCTGATCGATGTCCACACCATTAGTGAACCCAAAAGGAATCCCTTGGGCTTCTGTTGCCACCTTGGTGGCCAGCCCACCGTCAGGGCCCACCACGAGAAGGCCCAAATACGCATCAGCTATATACAGATCGCCCGTCGCTTCGTTGAACCGAAGGCCCAATGGGCGCCCACAAACGTGCTCCGTTTCTTCATGGGCTTGTGGGCCTCCGCACCCACCTCTACAAAATTAATATCATCTATATTAGCCTTTCATTAAAAAAAAAAAACCCATCAATCTGTACCAACCCAACGTTTGTCTTGTGTGGCTTGCCAGCACGAGGGGTGAAAATAAGTGGGTTATATAAAAAAATAAAAAAATAAAAAAATAAACGGGCTCACGAATTTTAACATCCTTGACGTGAAAATAAAAACGTTATCCCGTTATTACCTTCTTAGATCTTGTTTTAAATCTGTTCATAGATCACAGTATGATGTAATCTACTGCAAAATTTTATCTTGTCGAACAACTATATTTGATTAAGAATGTCAACTTTGTAAGACAGGAGTGGAGGTTATGGTATTTTGAAAAAAGTTGTTGGACAATAACATATGAAGTTATTTTTTTGTTATTTGTGATGTTGGAACTAAATGATAGTAGGAATTTGTGTTTTTCTGTGTGAAGGTTTGATATTATTTATTTATGAAACGTGTGTTTTTTATTTTAATGAGGGCTATTTAATTTTTTTGAGCTGTTTTATTTGTGTCATTCTTTTATTTAATTTATTAGCAATAAAAATATATTTAGGATAATTTAAGGACTTACGTTTTAAAAATTGTCAAATCACATGATTTGTTTGGTAAATATACAGCAATTAAAATCTCATTTATTTGCACTATCTTTATGGTTCTCTAGTGCTATTAATCATACCACACCCACCATCTTATTTTTATTGCACATTTTAAACTTTTGTTTACGGTGGTATTTGGTATTATTAAAATTAGTAATTTATAAATTATAATTTGTAATAAAAATTATGAGTATTTGATAAAAAATATAATTTGTAACTGAAATAAAAAAATAGTTGTAGTTTATAATAGAAGTTGTAAGTATTTAGAATATATTGTAACTTATAATTAAAATTAATAACAAAAACATTTCCCAAACACCTCTTATATGGTTAAAATTAGTAGAAAAAACTTTTGCCAAACACTTCTTATATATTGTTTTGCAAAAAAGTAACTATGCATAACAACGTATATTCTTAAGAGTTTTCGAAGATAAATATTTTTTAAAAATATTTATTTAAAAAATAATTAATTATGAATCTATGCGTACCTAATAGTTTTCAATACTGTCCGGTATCTCAATATTGCCTGTATCGCTTAATATTTCTCAATTCTAGCCGATATCAATTGGTATTGTTTGATATCGCCCAATATTTGTCAATTCTAACCGGTATCAATTGATTTATCTAGTATTGACCACCTTCAATGGATATTTTGAATAGTATAAAATTAGATAATTAATATACCGTTATTTCCCCAAATTGGTTTGTATTGGCCGGTAAATTGAAAAACTTTTAATTTGCTAAAACCATTTTGATTATTGATTTTTCTCGAAGGGAAATTCGCGCACCATTTCTAGTTATTTTAATTTTAGATTTTTGATTATGATAATTTTAAATTTTAATTAGAGTAATTTTAGGGTTTACTATGTGTTCTCATAACTAGTCATATACAGTGGACATACAATTAGTTATCTCAACTTTAATTTTTTTTGGTTATTTCACATCTGATTTTGATTATTTTAATTTTAAACATCAGTTATGTGGTTATTTTAATTTTGTTTTTTGATTGGATTAATTTTATTTTTTTGTTATTTTTACTTTGATTTTAATCATTTCAACTTTAGGCTCAATTGTTGGTGCACATAATACTCCAATTTAACGTGCCTAAACATGTGATAGTTGGGCTATGAGCAAACCCTAGTGGGGTAGATTCTACTCTAGACTGGGCTAAGAAAACTAATGCTACATTACCCTCTATATATATTTTTGATGTCTAAAGCCAATTTAAGCATAGCTCAATTAATTTTAAAAAAATTAATTTTACTGTTTATTTGCAGAGATTCAATTAAAATCGAGGTAAAATTTTATATGAACTAACCTTAAAGAGTTAAAAACATCTAAGAAGTTTTGAACTTAAAATCTTAACGAAAGTAAATTCTTAAGTCACAAGCCTTGACTACCAAGCCATTGGAGAGAGGCTTTTTCCTAGTCTATTAGAGATTGAATCAACCAAAATTTGACATTTTTAGGTCTAAAACGGAGTCACTTTAATGATTCAACCATTCATTTAACTGTTTTCATATTATATAATTATGCTTGCAAAAAAGAAATTGATCAGTTATCATTATATATTATAACGAATCATATTTGTGTTTAAAAAAATAAACGGTGTTGTTCATATACTATTTATTTTTATTAACATAAATGTAATTTGTTAAAATATTTAATAATATTTAATTAAATTAATTTTTTATAAAAATAATATATAAAATAAAAATAATAACATGAACGATTTAAATTATTAAAATGAGTCCAATTTAAATCCCAAAAAACCCAAAAATAGTCCTTCCCTTTCTACTAACACAATAAAATTGTGAACCACACTTCATTGCTAGGAGTGATAGGAGTGAGACCTACAATTAATGAAAGTACAAATAAAATATAGAGTAAAATATGAGACCTACAATTTATGCAAGTAAAAAAAAATAAAATATAGAGTAAAATATGATATGTAGTTTTATTTGGAATTGAGGGCTGACCAAGTTTTGGAAGCTTCTCAAGGTGTACGCCTTGTTTGGTTCAACAACTTTCCAACGAACAGGAAAAAAGAAATGGACAAGGAAGAAAAAGGAAAATGAAGTCTCATTGGTTTTTGTTTGGTTGGGAGATAATTAGGTTAATTTTCTGTAAAAATGAACAAACAAAAAGGATAAAATTACACAAATACCCTTTAAATTATGGGATTGTATTAATTTACTTCCTAAACTAAAAAAAGTATAAATAAATCCCTTTAACTATTCAATAATATCATTCTAACCTCTTCCGTTAGCATTCTGTCTTCAAAGTTAACGAAATTATTAAAAAATAACGAAAATACTCTTAGTTCAGGATAAAGTAATGCAACTTCATAGTTCAAAGTGTATTTGTGTAATTTTTTATTTATTTGAAAGACAGAATATTATATATTATAAAGGATTAAAGTGATACTATTAAATAGTTAAAATGATCTATTTATATATATTTTTAATAATAAGAACAAAATAACACATACTCATAATATAAAGATTGTTAGCGTAATTTTTTTGACAAAAAATCAATATTGTTTCCTCTAGCTTTTCCGTTTCCTTTCTCTCAACAAATCACTGACCCAAACACCATATTAGCTTCCTCAATAAGGCCCCGTTTGGGATAATATATTATTTGCTAATTTTCATTTTTAATAAAAAATTTTCATCATTTGGTCAAACTATAATATTTTTTCGCTTTCTTTTATTGAGATAAATTGTAATTTTTTTTTGCTCAAAATATAATTTTTTTAAAAAAAAAGATCAAAATAAATTAAAATAAACAAATAAGTTAAGTTTTATGCTATTTTTTTTTATCTTTTAATATTTTTTTTATTTTTTTAATTTTTTTATGGAGACGTTTAAAAAAGTAAAAAATATTACAATTTTTTTTTTTAAAAGATAAAAAAAAGAAGAAAAAAGCCCTGTCTAACAACTGTCAGCACTTAAAATGACAACACAAACACTTGGTTCCCATGCATAGAGTTCATCCAAACATGCCACTGAAAAAAACCCACTTCCAACAATTCAAAATGATATAGGGGAGTTTCCTAAATTATTACCAGTAGATTTGATTTATCTCTTATTAATTTTAATTATAAATTATAATTTTTTAAAAATATTTATAATTTTTGTTATAATTTATAAATTTTTTTAATTTTAATTATAAATTACATTTTACACGAGTAGAGAGGTAAATAGAACTGCTTATAATTTTGCAAAAATGGCTTTAAGCATGGAGGATAGGTAGGTTTAGAAGGATTGCTGGCCTGATTGGGTATTTTTTTTTCTTTGTAATGACGCTCCGGCAATTTACAAGTGATCAATAAAATCTTTTCTCTCTCTCAAAAAATAAAAAATAAAAACTTCTGCTATAAGTTGTAATCTTAGAACACTAATACTATAAATTTATAAAATTTATCTATAAATTTTCTCATAATTTAAATAAATAATTTAAATTTACTTAGAACATGACCCACATTACAAGTAATTTAATGAGAGTATTTAATATAGCTACTGCCAGTAGCTTTTAGTTTCTTACTATTAATTTTAGTTACAAGTTATAAATTTTTTTAAACACTAAGGACTTATACTATAATTTATAACTACTATTTTATTTTATTTTAGTTATAAGTTATAATTTTTATCAAATACTCACAACTTTTAATATAAATTAAAATATAAAAATTATTAATTTTAACAATACCAAACACCGTTACAAAAATTTTGATAGATAAGTTTTACGAGTATGTGGCCATTTTTGTTCTGAGAGTTCATCTAAACATGCCAGTCCAAAAATCAACAATTAAAGGTGGTATCAGCTAGCCACTTTTAATTAATTACTACTTAAATGGCAACAAAATATTAATTATATTAAAATAAAACTGACCAGAAAATAGGAAAAAAAACCAAAAGGGTAATCCTAGAAAGGCATAGAATAGAAAATTTAATATAAACTATTCTATGATAATTAGAAAATAGAAAATTTACATTAAGATAAGGCATAATAAAGAAAATTGATATTTCAATCTCTAAAATATATAAACAAAATAAAAATATAATATAGTTACTTTTTTTGTACATTTAAAATCCATGATGTATCAAAATAAAACTCAACTTTCTTTTAAATTCTTAAAAGTGTTGCTTGAAAAAATTTAACTTCTCCCAATAATTTATTTTCATCTTTTATATATTTTTTATATCTGTATTAAATATTTTTTTTTGTTTCAATTCCTCTCGAGAAATGTTAGAAGTAGAAAAAAGTTGACCAATGTAAAATTTTTTACTAAGACCGAAAATAAGTTATATTTTGTTCGAACATCTTTTTTTCATTTTAATTGTTTTTATTTTTTAATTTAAAAATTTTTATTTTTTTAATTCCTCGTGACGACATAAACTCAAAAAATATAAAAAATTTGGGCTAAAGTTAAACAATTTACTAAAAATAAAAAAAAAATTTAAAACTTATTTTGACAAACATCTTCAAAATCTTTCATATTTGATTTTACGTTAAATTTTTGAACGATTTTTCTTTCAATGTATAAGATCAAATTATTTTAAAAAAGTTTAACTTGGGGCCATTGCCCCCATAGTCTCTACTTAGTTCGTCCCTGTCAATGAGATAAGGTGGGACAAGAATTATGGATGACAATGAAGTGGACGGAAATAGTTTCTAAACTTTAATAGAGTAATATTAATGAAAGTATGTTATAGATAATATAAATAAATAAAAATAATAATTGATTAATTATTAAAATTAAAAATATAAAATATAAAAAATAGAGATAAAAAATAAAAAAATATAATACTTTTGTGCTTTAGTTTGACTATATTTTTTTAAAAAATAAAAATTATTTATTTTATATAATTGGAAATAAAACAAAAAAAGTGAGACGAAAAAAGCAAGTACTGTACTCTTCGCGTTTGATGTCTAAAAGTAAAAAAAATTCATACATAATTAGACAAGAATATACGGTGCTGAGTCGAACATGAAAATTACTATTCCTAACAAGAATTTTAGTATATTAATTCCTATTTCCTATTTAATGAGAGTGAAGACAAAAAGAAAAGATTTAGAAATTAAACTTGTGGGATTGGGGGCAAGGGCAAATATTTATAGGATGTAGTATATAAATTTCAAAAGGTAATATTAATACGAGTTATAGATAATTTAATAAAAAAATGGTTTATGAATTATTAAAAATAAAAAACATAAAAATAATAAATAAAAATAAAAAATAATATTTTTATATTTTAATTTTTATATTTCTTAAAAACTATTATTTGGATTCACGTTTGATTTAATTTGCTTATATTTTTTAAAAGAAATATATATATATATATATATATATATAGGGGGCTGTGGGCACAAATAATTTGTGTTTGTTTCTAAAGAGATTGGTCCGGCTAATAGTTCCGAAGGAATAGGAATTCCTCGAAAATGAAGGAATTGGCAATTAAAATGACAAAATTGCCCCCATTATTTAAAGATATACCACAATTGTCTGACCTTGATGAACCTCATCCCCTTCTAATTCTGTAAATTATATGAATCAAAAGTTATTTTCAGTTTGTCGACAATGGTTGCATTTGTGATCTTTCTCCTGCAATTCATTTTTCTATTCCAAAATAAAATAATTTATTATCATTTTGTATAGTAAAATAAATAATTTTTCTAACGTCAATGACTTTTTTTTTCTGTCAAGAAAAGAAAGTAAATATTTTGATTATGTAAAATAGTGCAATTTAAAAATGTTTTTAAAAAATTATAAAAATTAAAATGAGTAAAAAGTCATTTAAAAATTCAGAGCAAACATCACCTAAAATCATATTGTTGTTTTTTATATTTTACGGCCATTTAAAAAAATATATAAAATCAACACTAAAAATCTTAGAAAATCATAAAAACAAAAATAAGTAAAAATTTAATTTTTTAATTTGTTAGGATATTAACATTCCAAAAAATCAGTTCAAAAAAAAAATCCCAAATAAAGCCTTAATTTCATAAAACATTGTAAGAGTAATATTAAAAATTAACAAATATAATCTTATTCCATATTATTTAATTTTACTCAAATTAAATATGAGATTATTTAGTCCATTAGCTAATACTACTAAACTTACACCGAGGGCTCAAAAAAATTTATATAAAAAAATTTATATTTAATAAGACAGAGATTACGATACATATACATAGTAGACATGTATATACCAACTACTAAATGGGTCTAAAATAATCATACTTAATTTATATCGATTATCAAATGAGTTCAAACTAATTGGTATTTAATGGGATGGAGACTGAGATACATATACGCACAGTAGATATGTACATTAGAAAACGGGCCCAAAAAAATTCAGATTTAACGAGATAAACAAACATAGGCCTTGTTTGGGATAAATTGTAAAAACTTTGTTTATTTGTGTCTTTTTTGATTGATTGATTTATTTTTTGATTAATTTTTTTATTTTTCTAAATTGTCTCGATAAAGTGAGTTGAAAAAGTAAAAATATTTGATAAAAAAATAAAAAAATTTACTAAATACGAGAATAAACATTAAATTTGATTTATTAACTTATTTTGTCATATTTTTGTCGATTTTGATTTTTTTTATATTTTAATAAATTTTTTTTATTTTTTCATTTTGTCTCGATAAATGAGTGAAAGATTTTTTTCGTTTTGTTCCGGTAAATGAGTTAAAAATATAATAATTTAATTAAATAATAAAAAAAATTCACTAAATATAAATAAACTAAACTAAATAAACAAATAAATAATTATCCTATATATATATATATATGTATATATATATATATCATGCATGAAGAGGAATACATACATAATGCAGGTGAAGAGGAAAGGAATTTACCTCGTCGGAGAAGTGACAGCGAAATCAATCCAGCGCTGTTCATTATCAACCCACTTGATAATCCGGCCGTCGGAGACCCCGGTGTACGGGCCGCCGCCGTGTGGGTCAAAGGCGAAGCTCTCCGGCCCGACGGCGCCCACAATTGGAACGACATGCTTCTTCTCATCAGACGATAACTTCGTACTGAACGAAGGGGAGAGAATTTCGAAACGACGGCGGTCGAATGAGAGGAAGGCAGATATAAGGAGGATTATCAGTGTTGCTAGGAAGAGCTTTGCGTTCATGGCGGCTTCGGGTAGAGAGAGAGAGAGAGAGAGAGAGAGAGAGAATGAAAACCTGATTTTGTTAAGAGCGTGTGCAAATTTTATAGGGACGTGAGAGGGTAATTACTCGGGGAAAATTATTTACTATCCTACTATTAATTGGCATCGTTTAGTCGGTATTTTTGATAAATAAAAAATATAAATATATATATTAAATAAAATATTTTTATTTTTTACTTATTTAATAAGAGTAAATTATAATTATTTTATGGTAATCATTTTTTGCTACGTAAATAAATAAAAGTATTACGTAAATAATATTATTTGATATTATGAGACTTTTAAATAATTATTCAAGATTTTTGAATTGTTAGATATATTTTTTATTACACGGTCAAATTTTAGGTCACCGTGAGAATTTTAAGGTTCAAGCCGAGTTTGCAATATGGGGTTATAATAAATTTTAAGATGAATTTAGAAAGTAATTATAAAAATTTAAGTGAATAAAATATGTTTATAGTTGTGTTTTAACAAAATTTTATTTATAAAAAAATTAAATAGAACATAGTACCACTTACACATAAAGTTTTTAACTTATATATATTATAAGCTTTTTAATAATAAAATATTTTTTTATTCAGTATTTTGTATTTGATTACAATTGATAAAATTAGAATTAATATTTTAGGATTAAAAAGTTACGACTTAAGTATATTTTGGTAGTAATTTTTGTTTTCTTATATTCTATTCATATTATTTAGTATTTTAAATATTTGAATCAATATAAAGTTGTATAAAGTCCTCAGTGGCTTAGAATAATGTTAAAATTGTTGCATCTAAAAAAATATTAATTTTAAGACAAGTGCAAGGATTTGAACTTGAGATCAAAGACATGCAAATAATAATAATTACCACTTATGATTCATATAAGATTATATGCATAAAAAAATTAAATCTATTTATATTAAATTTAAATATGAAATCGGGAGCTTTAGATGGTGGCTCTGCTCGTCTGCCTCTAAGGCCGGCTCTAGTTAAGTTTTGAATCAGTAATGGTACAGTGATTATATTTGAAAATCATATGATATAACATCTTATGTGTCGTATTTATGTTATTTTATGAATTCATTATTTATTTATAAATACGTAGAAATTGAACATAAGATTTCTCCAATACATAAAATGTCACATCATATGATATTCAAATAAGCTTGACAAGATTTGAGGACAAACAAGGGCCTCTTCCCTTTTCAGTTTTAGAAAAAAAATTATAATAATTATAGTAGTATATTTTTAAATATTTCAATGGCGAGAGAGTCGAAGGATTAGGGTTCCAAATGAAGAAGATGAAGAAGAAGAAGAAGAAGGCGACTCTTTCTTTTTTAACCGAGAAATTTCTCAGTTTTAATTTTTCGAGAAACTTCTCATAGCATTTAATTGAGAAAATTCTTAGTTTAATTTTCTAGAAAATTTCTCATAACATTTAATTAAGAAAGAGAAAAATTTTCTCATAGTATTTAACTGGAAAAATTCTCAATTTAAGTTTTTGAAAAAATTTCTCATAGTATTTAACTTTCTTAGTTTATGTTTAATTGAGAAATTTCTCGTAAAATTTAATTAAGAAAATTTTCAATTACAAGGAGACAAAGGTGGCGACTGAGAGAGACAGAGGTGGCGCGATTGAGGGAGACAAAGGCGGTGGCGATTGAGGAATGATGTACTAAGAAATTTCTCAGTTAAAAGTGAAGGCAGTGGTAGCAGTGTAGTTCGGCTTACCCTCGATCCCAAAAATCTCTCTTCTCCATTTTTCTCTCTCAATGTCGTGGCCTCGTTCTGCTCGAATCTTCAATGACTTATCCTCGTTTTACCCTTCAAAGTCATGTTCGGGGGTCGAACGGCGTGGCGGTGACAACTGTCTAAGATGGTGCAAATCAGTTTGTGTCGACGTTGCTCTATGTGGGCACCTCGACTTCAACGTCCTCCATGGCCACGGCGACGGCGACGGGACTTCCAAAGCACAATCAACATTCTCCACGGCAATGGTTGATGACGACGGCGACTGGTCGATGGTGACTGATCGTGAGATGGCTAGGGTTTTCTATTAGAGAGGCAGCTAGGGTTCAAGAGAAGAAGAAATGGCTAGGGTTTTCTATTAGGAGGCAGCTAGGGTTCCAGAGAAGAAGAGGGACCGGATAAGCGATTAGGGCAAAATTTTCATATTTTAGAAATTGATTTGAATTAATATAAAGTTGTTTTAAATTATCAGTCGCTTAGAATAACAATGTAATTGTTGCATCTTAAAAAAATATTGATTTTAAGACAAGTACAAAGACTTGAACTTGAGACCAAACACATGCAAATAATAATAAATACCACTTATGCTCCAACTAAAACCATGAACATAAAATAATTTAAATATGTTTATACTGAATTTAAATTCGAATGGGGTTCTAAATTTTAACAAAAAAATTGGGAGCCTTAGGCAGCGCTTTGCTCGTCTGCCCTAAGGCCAGCTTTGGTTAAGTTTTGAATGAGTAATGGTACGATGATTATATTTAGAAATCATATGATATATAACATTTTATGTGTCATGCTTATGTCATTTTATAGACCCATCATTTATTTTTAAATACGTAGGAATTGAATATACGATTTTGCCAATAGATAAAATAACACACCATATGATATTCAAATGTGCTTATCAAAATTTGAGGACAAATAAAGGCCTGTGCCTTTTAAGTTTTAGAAAAATTAAAAATATAATTATAGTAATATAGTTTTAAATATTTCAAGATTTGTTCCATTCAATTTTTCTTTTTAAAAATTTAATTTTTGTTCCCCAAGAAATTATATGAATAATTCATCGCTTCAAATTAAAATCATGCATCTATGGTTATGTACATTTCGGTCATACACATAAATTGAACAAATAAGCATTGAATACAATAATTTCACCTACTCAAGTGTGGTCTCTTAGAGTATCTCCAACACTAATAACTATTTTGCGTAGGTAAAATTTACTAAAAAAGTATAATTGTTAATTTGTATAGCCATTCTTTTATGCATCTATAGAAATATACCCCTCACCACCACATAAATGGAATAAATAAGCAGTGAATGCTAAGATATACTAAAAAAGTATATTTGTTAATTTGTATACTTATTTTTTATGCATCTATATATAGAAATATACACACAGTACACACACATGAACTGAACAAATAAGCATTGAACACAAGATTTTCACTTCCTCAAGTGTGGTCCCTTACAGCATCCCCATCATTAATAATTATTTTGTGTAGCTAAAATATACTAAAATAGTATAATTCTTACTTTGTATAGCTATTTCTTATGCATTTATGACAATATACAAATAAGCATTGAATTTAATATTTTTACTTTTTCAAGTGTGATCCTTTAGAGTTTCTTCATTGATAATAATTATTTTGCGAATAATAATTCTTACTTCGTATAGAAATTTCTTATGTGTCTATAGAAATATACGCCTCGCACCACACACATAAACAGAACAAATAAACGTTGAACACAAGAATTTCACTTACTAAGTGTGGTCTTTTAGAGCATTTTGATCACTAATAATTATGTTGCATGGTTAAAATATATTAAAAAAGTATAATTTTTGCTTTCCATAGACATTTTTATGCATTTATTTCAAATTTTCCATACAATTTGGCTAAGTAAAATATACAAAAAAAAACTCGTGATTTGTCTATTGACGTGATATATTTCTGTTAGCCCAAGGGTATTTGTTTTGATTTTGATGATTTTATTAATTTGTATTTTCTAATGAAATGATTTAAAAATATTATATTTAAATTTTTTTCAAAAAGGTAGTATCGACACTACATGCAAAATGAGTCAACACCTTATACCATTTGTGCTAATACATTGCACTAATTGAGTTGACACTTGGTATTCTTGAACAGAACATTTTGTGTTCACACCAAATAGCTTTTGGGTTGACACGTGCATGCAAAGCACACTTGACAAACTCAAGTGTGTCGACACCATTATGGTTTAGGGTTTACACTTTTAACCGCTTTGCTTGAGAAGTTTCACGAGAACAGGTTGTGTCAAGATCAACGGCTGATTGTGTCGATACCTCCAGTATTGGATCGAAATTCAAGTTGAGTCGACACTAGTTACAACCTGGTTCGACATCAAGTCAAGGCCAAAAAAGCACGATAAGTTGGCACCAATATGAACGTATGAGTCGACACACCAGCACCTTGACAGAAATCAACTTGTGTTGATACCAATGCTCACATGAGTTGACACTAAGTGATCCTCCAGATCTGGGTTCTAGTGTCGACACCATCGATAATATGAGTCAACACCTAGACACCATTCGAAAAACTCGAAGCGTGTCGACACCAACGAAGCAATGAGTCAACACCAACGAAACAATGAGTCAACACTAAGACTTCAAGTCATCCCTCAGACACTGACCCATATGTGTCGACACCAATTAGCAAATGAGTCGACACAAAGGCATCCTCCAAAAATAAGGAGTTTGGGTCTATGCCAATGAAGATAAGTGCCGACACCAAAATTTCAGTATCCAAAGTCCGATAACCTGGGTCGACACCAAAGTGATCAGTGTTGACACCGATTTTCCAGTAACCAAAGACGGACTAGCTGGGTCGACACCAAAGTAAGAAGTGTTGATATCAAAATTCTAGCAGCCAAAGTTGCTTGGCTGAGTCGACACCAAAGACAATCAGTATCAGCACCAAATTTTCAATAGCTAAAGTCTCTTATCTGAGTCGACACCAACGAAGACATGAGTTGACACCTGATCAAAAAATGAAACCTTGAGTCGACAGCAACCCTGATACGAGTCGATACCAAGGTCCCAGTTGAAAAATTGAAG
The DNA here is from genome assembly GCA_034768845.1 of Heliamphora exappendiculata. Taxonomy (NCBI): domain Eukaryota; kingdom Viridiplantae; phylum Streptophyta; class Magnoliopsida; order Ericales; family Sarraceniaceae; genus Heliamphora; species Heliamphora exappendiculata. The sequence continues at coordinate 6,982 of JAOTRH010460165.1, read as the reverse complement.
TAATGAAATGGTTGACACCAACGAAGCAGTGAGTCGACACTTGTGTCCGAGAACTAAAGCAAAGACCAACTTGTGTCAACACTAAGGAGTTTTGTGTCAACACCTACGATGGATTTTAAAAATGGTGCCTAGTTCAAACGATAACATTTTCAGAGTATTAATTGCCTCCAATAACTACCAACGGTCATTTACTTCAGTAGGCTATAAAAGGAGTAAATTTCAGAGTATCAAATTTCTGGATTACTGTTCTATTGAATGCATCGAAAGACTAAATTCTTTCTTGATTATTAAAGCTCATTTATTCCTCTAGCCCAAATACGTCACTCACTCTCTTGTTCTTTTATTATGAAATTCTTGTAAGTGAGTGTTTGCAAATTATTACTCAATCTCTCTATCGCATTTATTGTAAAGAAGGTCGAGTTACCCTTGTAATCCTTTAAGAGAGTGAGGTAATTTCTTAAAGAAGAGTTGAAGAGAGTTTAGAAAAATAAGAAGTGTTTGTAGAAATTTGTTCAAGCTGTAAAGATTTTTGAATGCGCATGTGAAGTATTCGTTTATAGTGAAAATTCTCAATGGGAGTCTTGATTAGTGGATGTAGGCTTGGAAGAAACTAAATCACTATAAATTTTGATGTCTGATTCAAATTTCTCTTTTACATCTTTAATTTCACTGTTGCTATTTTACTACTATATTTGGTTTTTGAAATTAAAAAATTTTGAAAAAAGTTTTAAAAATTGTTATTATTGTTTTAAAATCTAATTACCCCTTTTTTGATTGCCTAGGACTAATGATTTCTATTAGTTAAATTTAATTAGGCAAAACTATAAAATACAAAATAGCTATTGAGATAGACGTCTTATTAAAATAGTAACGAAATGTATTAACTCATTATTTTAGTCAATTAGAAGAGTCTATTGGAGATGCACTTACATGCCAACTCATACCCTAAGTGAGAAACAAAATTGATTTACTTAATACGTACCAAATTTTCTCGTTTGTCAAACATAAATCATATAGTGTTCTAAGGCCTCATTTGATTTTTAAATTATTTTTAAAATTAAATAAATGGTGTGATTGAATTGCATTATTTACAGTTTGAGATAAGATAAATGATGAGATTGAACCATATTGGTTATATAGTAGAATTATATTGTATTAGTTATAATTAAATCATGAGATTTAATTCTTTTTTAATCACTGTATGAAGTAAGATATAGTCCAAAAATTTAAATCTCTTATAATACTACAATTTTTATGGCACTCGATAGTTATCCCTCATTTAATATCTTGTATACAGTATAAACTATTTAATAGTCTAATAAGGTGAATTAGTTGGCTAAACAAATAATGAAACAAAATTATACTAACTTTTAGCCGTGCAAATTATCAAAAAACTAAATTACAATAAATTTTTAGGGTGATTTTAGCAGTAGTCTTAATTTACAAAATTATAAGAAGATTAGTCTCATTTAATTTTTTTAATAAATTTAGTACCAATTCAGTTTAGAATTCCAAAACTACCCCTAATTTTGTCTGAAATGGATTTTTTCCAGCCTCGCTGCCAATCTCTTCCATCTTTTTCTCCGACATTGGCACAGATGCTGGCGACTCTTTATTCTTTGGCGCTGGTGCCAGCCACTCATCTGGCGACGACACTGGCCATGTTTTCTTTGACAATCTCCTTCTCCGGTGCCGATCTCCCCCCTTTTCTCTGGCGCTAATCTCCTCCATCTTCTCTGGCGATTTTTTTGGCGAGTTCTCAAAAATTTAACTAAGAAATTTCGTAGTACAAAAAAATTAACTGAGAAATCTTCTTGTACTGAGAAATGCCTCAGTTTAATTTCTTGTACTGAGAAATTTCTCAATTAAATTTTTGATAAATGGAAGAAGAATAAGAATAAAAAATAGTACTGAGAAAATCTTTAGTTAAATTTTGAGAACCGAAACTGAGAAAATCTTCAGTTAAATTTTGAGAACCAGAAGTAGAATAAGAAGATTGAAAAATTTCACAAAGAAAAATTTAAATTGAAAGCTCAATTTTCCATCATTAAAGCTTCAACCTCCAAATTGAGGCAAAAAACTAACCAAAACTTCCTAATGAATTATAGTTTTTCCAAGAAAAAAATTAAAGACAACAAAAAGATCTTAAATGGAATCAGTTCCTCATAAATCTCAGTAGGGCCAATATACGGCAGAGAAGAAAGAGCGACGGTGGCGGCGAGGAACCATGGTCCAAATTTGGAGGAGGAGGAGCGGTGGCGGTCCAGATCTAGAGGAGGTGGGAGCTGCGGTGGTAGAAAAGTCTAGATTTGGAGGCGAAGGAGGAGCGATGGTTGTCCAGAACTAGAGGAGGGGGGAGCTGCGACAACAGAAAAGTCCAGATTTAGAGGAGGAGGAGCGGCGGTGGAGAAATCTAGATCTAGAAAAGGAGTAGCGACGGTTGTCTAGATCTAGAGGAGGAGGGAGCTTGGCGGCGGAGAAGTTTAGATCTGGAGAAGGAGGTGCAACAGCGGTCTAGATCTGAAGGAAGAGGGAGCGGTGGCGGCAGAGGAGTCCAAATCTCGAGCTTAGAGCTTAACAATGGTGGTTGGTCTAGATCTGGATGAGCGGCGACCACGAGGAGGAAGAGGAGGAGCAGCAGCGCCGACAAGGATAGAGAGAGGAGAAATAACAACGGCAGCGAGAAGGAGGAGCGACGAGAACTCAAGTAAAATCTGCAACAAATTGAGACTCGCTGTCAGTGGAGAAGTGAATGGTAGTGGGATTGAAGAAGATCTCCTTCCTTGGGCACAGTGGTAGGCGAGATGGGGAGGTGGCAAGAGGGGAAGTTGTCGGATAAATGGTGAACGATCTGGTAGAGGACGACATCGGAAGGGGTGATCTAATGGTTTTTTCAAACATGTTTTTGATGCATGGAAGGATATAATACTTACCTCTTGTTGGGAATTTTAGGTTTAAATTCCCAAAATAAGATCAGTAGACTTGGATAACCAAATGATAATCTACGTAAGCTTGAATACACAATAGCAATCACGAAAGAACAAGAACAACAAAAAATACACAAGATTTACGTGGTTCGGCTGATTGCCTACCTCCACGGGAGAGAAGAATCAATTCACTATACTATTTAAGACATATTACAAGATTCACTACACTCTTAACAATATCCGTGGTCTCAAACTGAGCCTCTCACCATCTCTCTATACTCTCTCTGGCCTCTAACCTGAGCCTCTCTGAGTATTTTGACGACTTATAAATTTCTATAAGTTTTAGAGTCACAACCCCTTTTATATAGGCTTTAAGGAAAATCCTAAAGCTGTATAACTCCTAGCTATGTGCCACCGTCCATCCATATTCGAGTCTATCTCAAATCTGATTTTTAACGATTCTAGTCAATCCCAAATTTGATATTGAGATTTAAGTCAATCCAAAATATGATTTTTGACGATTCTGGTCAATCCTAAATCTGATGTTGAGATTTGAGTCAATCCCAACAATCTCCACTTTGGCTCGAATCTTTCAGCCATCTTGAAGAACTATGGACAATCCTCGACCTGTACCCCTTTCTTGAGTATGGGTGCTCCACCCTCTCTGTTCATAATCAACAGCCTTCTGTAGTGACTTTACTTTTTCTAACACTGCTAGTTGCTGCTGATCCCCTTTTGATCTACCTGTAGCCTTCTGGTAAGACGAAGAATCTCCACTACTGTTGATTTGAACCCTAATCACCCGATTTTCTGGGCGAACAGATCTAGTTGATCTCCACCTCGACTCTTAGTGTCTTCTTCTGAAAATCTGATATACTACGCGTGTTAATCTGAATGATCTAACCAGGCCGCATATACCAGGAATTTGTGCGTCCCCGTTGGACTATCTGCGTGGTAGTGGTAACTCCACCTACCACCGTGTCCCCTACAAGTTTATAGAGGACTCTAACATGATGTTCTTCATCTTTATTGCGATTGACCGATTAAGCCAATAACTAGTGCTTTGATACCACTGTTGGGAATTTTAGGCTTAAATCGCCAAAAATAAGATCAATAGACTTGGATAACCAAATGATAATCCACGTAAGCTTAAATACACAATAGCAATCACGAAAGAATAAGAACAACAAAAAATACGCAAGATTTACATGGTTCGACTGACTATACTCTTTAACATATATAACAAGATTCACTACACTCTTAACAATATTCGTGGTCTCAAATTGAGCCTCTCACCATCTCTCTATACTCTCTCTGGCCTCTAATCTGAACCTCTCTGAGTATTTTGATGACTTATAAACTTTTATAGGTTTTAGAGTCACAACCCCTTTTATATAGGTTTCAAAGAAAACCCTAAAGCCGTATAACTTCCAGTTGTTCGCCACTGTTCGTTCAGATTCGAGTCTATCCCAAATATGATTTTTGATGATTCTAGTCAATTCCAAATATGATATTGAGATTCAAGTCAATTTAAAATTTATTTTTAACGATTCTGGTAAATTCCAAATCTGATGTTGAGATTTGAGTCAATCTCAACACCTCTTACGTGCTCGCCTTTTGAATCCTCAGTGGGGGCAGGAAAGGGGATGTTGAAGAAATGGGGCGAGCTATGAGCATATTTCGAGTTTTTATTACTCTGGAGGCAACATGTGACATGCGAGTGACATGATTCTCAAGGAGTTACACGATGGCCATGTGATAGATGCATCAAATGATAAGTGGATAGGTTTGTGATAGGAGGACTGACCTTTCACTTGGATGGGATAGTGAAGCCGCTCTAATCCACTAGAAAAAATTACATTTTTCCGTTGAGATAAGCAAGGTGTATTCTAACATAACTTGTTTCGGTCGAAAAAAAAAGTGCAGCACCAATAAATCCATGAGACATTACTTAATGAATTAGCATCGACCTGTCTTTTTAGCGTAGAAACTTGAGGTAGAATTCGTCAGATGGGTGGAAGAACTGGTTGTGGTCCAATGGGTTGCTGAAAGTTTTGAGGTTTGAGAGGTAATTGGTTAAGTGGGGAAGCTTTGGAGTTGTACCAGATGGAATGGAAGGGTGATGAGTATAATTCTATGCGGACAAACATGGTGTTGTTTTTTACGGGTAAGAGTGTTGATACGTGATTTAAATTTAAAATGTGAAATTACTAAAAAATTTATGATAGAATTTATTTTTAAACAAACTTATGAAAATAGGCGTAATTACTAATTAACTCAATTGTTCGAATACAATCTAATTTCAATATATTATGATATCAAACAAATACCATGTTTAGAATGTGTAAAAAATTTAACTTTTAAAATTTTAACTCAAAAAAAGAGTAAGAAAAAAACGGTTGAACAAAAAAATTATTCTATAAAAAATTATTCCAAATAAATATAATATTATTTTTTACTTTTTGCTTTTAAATTATAATATTTAGAATAATAACATGATTTTTTTTTAAAATTTTGAATAATAGAGTGGTGCTTTTAGTTGAGCGTATTATAATAATTTCATTGTTAAAAAAATAAGTGTTTGAGATGCGTGCAAACATTTTTCTTAGAGAAAAAAAATAAAAAAGTGATTTTTTTTAAAATATCAAACAATTTAATTTGGAAATTTGTTTTTTTAAAGACAAAAAGCAACTTTCAAAGAAAGTCAAACTGGGGCAAATTCCAAAAATATTTAATGGTTTCTCGACGTGAGCATATAGGTGAATAGAGACTTGTCACTTTCTAACAAATTACCCCCAAAATGGGTAGATTTTAACCCCGCTAGCTCCGCGTCAAAAGGAATATGTTTTCCAAATATATTTGTTAAATAGATTTTAACTCCGCTGGGCTAAATATATTTTTAATTGATAATAAATTAAATAAAAACATACATTAATAAAAATAAAATAATTTTAAAAATAATCAAAAATACATTTACAAAAGGAGAAAGAACATTCATAAAAAAAACACTGAACCTTAATGCAAGAGAACATAAACTCCTATGAGAGGAAGACCTAATATTACATAAAAAAATATCTCATATGCTATGCTTCACAATTTTTCTCGAAAGAACTATTATCACCACTTTTGCTTATAAGATTGATATTTTTTGATCGAAGATGATCGCATAGCGTGATAAAACGGGATAAAATATCAGACTATTATTTGCGAACATATATGAAACTAGTTCTAAGAAAATGGTAGCAGAACAATGTTTATATTTCTGGGTCGAAGATGCTAAGATTTATTGCCAAAAAATGAAAAATTGCCAAATAAAAATGGCCTCTCGCAGAAAACAATAGTCGCTCGGTCACAAAAAAAAAAAAAAAAAAAAAAAAAAAAAAGTACAGAAAAAGTTAAAAATAACTACCAATAATAAAAACTAAAACTAAATGCAAAAGACAGAGGAAGAAGATAAAAACACCTAACTACTAAGAATAAAAGCTAAAACTAAATGCAGAAGACAGAGGAAGAAGATAAAGTACTGGATAAATAAAAAAAAGAAAAGAGAAAGAGGAAAGTAAAAAAGAATGATCCACGAAGGGAATGACGGCCAACTCTCCTAAGAAAACCTAAGAAGGAAAATTCTAATTGTTGTATTGCTATAGAGAGAGAGAGAGAGAGAGAGAGAGAGAGAGATTGTTATCTCATTATTTACCTCATTATGCCCACGTTTGCGTATGTAATATTAGTTACGTATAAAGAATTTTAAAACTCATATAATAAAAATAATTATAAAATAAATTATAAAAATAAAATTTGTTAATTGTGAATCATGAGAGTTTAAGAATAATAAAATTTAAAAATAAATTAAAAGAATAATAAAAAAGAAAAAGAGTGAATAATTATGTAATTATTCCCATAAACTTTAAAATTTAAATTATTATAAGAATATTTTTGAACCCTAAAATTATGATCAATTTCAAAAGAACAAAGTGAATTGCTTCATTTTAATATATATATATATATATATATATATATATATATATATATGTGTGTGTGTGTGTGTGTGTGTG
>JAOTRH010460154.1:0-28716 GCA_034768845.1 Heliamphora exappendiculata | reverse complement strand
CATACTCACCATCAAACGATATAGATGTCTTTTTACAGCCGTTAGTTGAGGAACTTAAGGAACTGTGGGAGGTTGGAGTAGAAACTTATGATGTTTCTTTTTAATTCCTGGGACATACTCCCCATCAAACGATATAGATGTCTTTTTACAACTGTTAATTGAGGAACTTAAGGAACTGTGGGAGGTTGGAGTGGAAACTTATGATGTTTCTTCTTTCAATACTTAGAAAGCAGTGTTTTTGGATGTTTGAGGAAGGTTGAATGAGTTTGTTAGGAGATGGTTTACTAGAAAATTAATTTACTGTCCTTCAATATCACAGATGGAAATAATTTACAAGAGCAGTTCAGTTGTAAACTGTCAGACGGAAATAATTTACTGTACTGTCCATTCTACATGGCTAATGAACTGAACTGAGATCAATTTAAGTAGGGTGGAGTAAATTTTTACCATTTCTTGTATGCTTCTATTTTTATTGTTTCCATTAATGGATATGTTTAGTTCGTTTTCACAGTTTCATTCATGCATATTGGAAAATGCTTTCAATATCTCTACTGTCCTTCAATATCACTGCTGTTCTTTGTCTGAATTTTGTTCTTCCATATACAATTATTTTGGATGGTTGGTTCCATATACAATTATGTGCTGCTCTCTCTCTCTCTCTCTCTCTCTCTCTCTCTCTCTCTCTCTTTTCCTTCTCTGTAGCGGTAGCTTCTGGCTCATCTGAGCTTTGCCTTTTGGTGCCTCACCTTGTTTGAAGGCTTAGAAATTTTACTTTTTATTTCCAAGTTGTTTGGTTTTTGAAAATCTTAATTCTTTATGCAGTTTTCTGGGCCAAATGACCTGCCTTTATTCTGTCTCCTTACATTCAAGAGTCCTTACATTCAGCCTTAACTATTCCAAATGCAATAGGGAACATGTTGTCATTACCATTCCTCCCTACAACAGATAATAACTGCCCTGCATATACAAAACAAATGCCTGATTGTTCATACAAAACAAAGGCCTGATTGTTCATCCAAATTGGCCTGATTGTTCATACAAAACAAAGGCCTGATTGTTCATCCAAACTTGGCTTGATTGTGTGCTGCATTCTAACATTTCCATTCATGGTCTCTTTTGCTCTTCTCCTTGCTCTATATAACTGACTTCTGTTGACATTAGTTTTCAGTTCTCTCTTAATCTGTTTTTGCATTGCAGAAAGCTTCCAATTAGGGTCATCTCTCAACTATTGCTTATATTTCATTGAGATATACGCAGAATTAACCAAGTGATTTTTGAACTCGGTCCCACATACATGTTAAGCGCTGAAAGTCTTAATATGGAATGTTTTTCATACTGCATAGGGTTAAATATGCATATTTCCCTGATTTGTAGGATTTGCATAATGTTTCCCTGTCAGTAGCTTTCCTTGATTTGTTTGGTATTGCGGTTAGTAAAATTGCTTTGATTGCAGACTATCTTAGGTTTTTGGAGAATGGAAAGTAACTGGGCAGACTATCTTAGCTTTCCTTCATGTATTTCCCAAATTAATCTTCTATATTCAGGCTGATTTTGTTTCGATTCCTAAATTTGATATTGGCTGAAATTTGGGATATTGCCCTTCAGTCTTGTAGAGGTCTCTAGGATCCTCCCCATGATTTTACTGTTTTGGGCTGATGTTGTTACTTGAAATGTGAAAAACAAATCATTCTTCTTATGTTATTGTTAATATTATTTATTGTTTTTAGCAAACATGGCAAGAAAATGATATTGTACTTGTGACATGGAGGATGATTCACAACCTAATTGACCAAATGGCATGTCACGCCCTAAATTCCGGGTCACGTAAAACACCCATAACAACTAAACATAAAACCCAACCGAGAATACACGCTTAAGATAAACCATACATGCATTGTACATAATCGCCAAACGGCATACATTACATGGTTCCAACACCGAAAAAACATATATACAACATACATGCAATAGAAAAAACAAAAGGGATGACTACAGCTTTTCCACCTCTCCGGCACTTTTAGATCAACCTGCGTGACCGGTACCTGTAAAGAAAATCAAATTTCACACTGTGTGCCAAAACTTAGTAGATACTAGACAACACATGCAATATAAGCTAAACATGCTAGGAAAACGATGTGTAGTTTTAGACTCTCTTTCAAGTCTTCAAAACGATTTTCATAAGTAAGGAAAAGCGAGGATAATAACCATGTTAGACTCACTCACAGGAGCTATAAAAACAGTTCATGCAATCCATGTAACCTCTCAGACCGAGAGACCTCAACACCAACAGAACGTAATACAGATGCGTATAAACGGCGCTCACAAGCTGTAACCATAGTCTACCACTGAGATAAAGATCCGTACAAAATCATACATTCCCGGGATAAAACCGTATACTACGGGGTAAAATCATAGACCACGGGGTAAAATCGCAAATCAAACCACGGGGTAAAATCGTAAACTTTATCGTAAGCCACGGGATGAAACCGCCGACCACGGGATTATACCACGGGATAAAACAGTAAACTACGGGATAAGACCGCATACTACGGGGTAAGACCGCACATCACGGAATAAAACCTCATGTTATAGGATAAAATTGAACACTACAGGATAATACTAAACATTACGGTATAACACCGAATCGAAATATGCATACTAAACTAGGGTTTAAATGCATAAAGCCACGTATTATCACTACGTTATACAAACCACGTCACATGCTACACACGCGACTCACACCGCACCTACAACCCGTGCAACACGCATCACATGCATCCGTTATTCATATTCCACATAACTATGTCTATAAAACTTTAGAGTTTTAAAGCATACAATCATGGTACACGTAACGATACCAAAATTTTGTAATCCACTTACATAATCCGCACATAGATAAACTAGAATTATAAATGCACATAGCTAGTTATAAACGCACATAACCATATATACCTTCACATCGTGACGCCATCTGCTAAAACCCGACATTCACTCACATGGACAACCAACAACCCATAAAATCAAGCTTAATCCGAAGGCCAACGCTAAACCCCTCAAACCACAAGGTCACAAAACACCACCTTTTCTCCAGAGGTGCCATGAGCCCAAACACACCCCACATCAAATGAAAAACAAACACTGCGCACCCTACCGTGCACCACAACCACATCTACCCGTGCACGTCACCCCAAGGACGGCACCTAAACCAACACCCAAAACCACGACACGACTCCTGAAGCCACCACACAACCAACGAACCCCGAAAGGAATCCAACAGTATTTTAGCAGACTAATCTCATAATTAATCAACTGAATACCATAGGAAACCAATTGAAAACCAAGGACCCAACCACTAACACATCATAACCCAGACCAACACACGGCCAACACGGCCAACACGAACTCCCACACGCTCAACACGGCCAGCATGAACACGCTCAACATGGCCAGCACGGACTCCCACACGCTCAACACGGCCAACACGGACTCACACACGGCCAACACGGCCAACACGGATCCACACATGCCCAACACGGCCAACACGAACCCACACACGCCCAAGACGGCCAACACGAACTCCCACACGCTCAACACGGCCAATAAAGACCCACACACGACTGAAGGAAAAGGGTTCAACACAACTAGCGAAATTGTCGACACAAACAGAAAAGGTGTCGACACAAACAGCAAAGGTGCCGACACAAACAAAAAATAGAAAATGTGTCAACACAAACAGTGAAGGTATCGACACAAACAGTGAATGTATCGACACCAACAACGGAGGTGTCAACACAAACAGCAGAGATGTCGACACAAAAGAATCGAGAGTTTAGGCAACATATGCAGAGAGCAAAATTGTCAACACCGGCAGAAAAGTGTCAACACCAACGACAAAAAGTGTCTACACCAATAGAAAATGTGTCGACACAAAAGATGAAATTTTAGATTTTCAAGCCAGGGAACTAGGTAACGGCGGAAAGCAAACCCTAGAAACGGGAAAAGCTTCTCAACCCCAAATTAAACCATTCAAACACCCATTTAACAACTCACGGACATACACAAGCCCAAAACTACCACAAAACCTCAAGAGAAACACTCGAAACCCGATTTTATCCAACTGAAAACGATTTTAAACCAAAACCCAACTTATAAACCAATTTTTCATGCATTTTTAAACGGTAAAAACACACACGATTACACATAGCACCTTTATAAGACATGAGAGTCTTGGATCTTATCTCGTTGAGTCAAAAACTCGATGCCTTGAACCACGTGCAAAACCAAGCTTCGCCGAAATAAAGTTTTGTTCGGATGAACGCGTAGCCCACCGTGCCAATAGCAAGGATCCGCTATTAGATCTTCAAAAATTGAGCCATGGGCCCCTGAGAAGTTAGAGAGAAGGCAAAGCTTTTGGTTTGAAAAAAGAAAATTTAGCCACCAAGTTATGAAAATATCTTTTCCAAAATATCTAAAGCTAGATATTTATAGACCACGAAAATATCTCTTTTTTTAAAAACACACCGTAACGCCCAACGACCCCGGAAACCAATCCCACATGCATATTTAAGTCCGATCATGCATCAAAATGCATATAAACATGCTGTAATAAGAACAATAAACACGCGTTGAAAAATGTCAAAAAAGAAAATGGGTCAGGGTCTCACAACTCTACCCCTTAAAGGAAATTTGCCCCCGAAATTCAGCATAAGGTCAAAAGAAACAGCCACGTTGATCACAATCGACACAGGCATACGAGATAGTCAGCTAAATCATTCATAAGATATAATCAAACAAGGTCAGGCATCCTAAACAATAGCTAACTATCTCAAGGACACGGGATCTACAACCCCCCCAACCTCACATCCGCACTAGCCACCGCCTCAACACAGCACACCACCCACGGAGTCCACAACCAACTCCAAACCCACTGCCACAGCCTCGCCCTCTCCGCACAAACATCGCGTCTATATGGAAAAGATAGAACATAAGACGCAGCACATAGCATGAACGTAAACGCTAACCACATAAGCTTGCTAACACATAGCCACATAAGTTTATGCTAAACAAACCCCACATACCGAGGAGAATCGAAAAGAATAACGTGTCAATCTGGATTACCTACTCAGATTCTCTACTAGAAATTATGTCAGCTAAATGCGTTTCTAACTTGGCTCCCAAGTTTGTTAATCTAAACGCCCAAAGGCAAGACTAATCAATCCCATAGTTCAACCCCCATGCTTGCATATACACAACATTCTCATGCTTAACATGTCAACACGTTCATGTTATCAAAGTATCTAAACACATGCAATCAAGCACACACAATCAACCTCACACGGGATACACCCTCTTCCCACGACTCATAGGTATTCGAACTCAGAACTCTGATACCAAGCTGTCACGCCCCAAACTTTGGGTCACGTGAAACACCCACAACAACTAAACATAAAATCCAACCGAGAATACACTCTCAAAACAAATCATACATGCATTGTATATAATTGCCAAACGGCATACATTACATAGTTCTAACACCGAGAAAATATGTATACAACATACATGAAAGAAAAAGAATAAAAAGGAAGACTACAGCTCTTCCACCTCTCCGGCACCTCCAGATCAACCTGCGTAACCAGTACCTGTAAAAAAAATCAAATCCCACACCGTGAGCCAAAGCTCAGCAGATACTAGACAACACATGCAATATAAGCTAAACATGCTAGGAAAACGAGGTGTAGTTTTAGACTCTCTTCCAAGTCTTCAAAACAATTTTCACAAGTAAGGGAAAGCGAGGATAATAACCATGTTAGACTCACTCATAGGAGCCTTGAACATAGTTTGAAAACGATTTTTAGATCACGATTCACACGACTCTTAAAAACAATCTGAAATTGGTTTTATCCGTCCCATAATGTAGTTCATGCAATCCATGTAACCTCACAGACCGAAAGACCTCAACTCCAACAGAACGCAATACAGATGCGTATAACCGGCGTTCACAAGCTGCAACCACAGTCTACCACTGAGATAAAGATCCGTACAAAATCACGCATTCTCGGGATAAAATCGTATACTACGCGGTAAAATCATAGACCACGGGGTAAAACTGTAAATCAAACCATGGGGTAAAATCGTAAACTTTATCGTAAGCCACGGGATGAAACCACTGCTCACAGGATTATACCACGGGATAAAACTGCACACCACAGGATAACACGGGATAAGACTGCATAAGACAGAACACCACGGGATAAGATTGCACACCACGGGAAAAAACCGCATATTACAGGATAAAACTAAACACTACAGGATAATACTGAACATTACGGGATAACACCGAACATTACAGGATAACACCGAATCAAAACATGCATACTAAACCAGGGTTTAAATGCATAAAGCCACGTACTGTCACTACGTTACACAAATCACGTCACATGCTACACACGCGACTCACACTGCACCTACAACCCGTGCAACATGCATCACATGTATCCGTTCTTCATATTCCACATAACCATGCCTATAAAGCTTCAAAGTTTTAAAGCATACAACCATGGTACACATAACTACACCAAAGCCATGTAATCCATTTACATAATCCATACATAGATAAACTAGAATTATAAATGCACATAGCCAGTTGTAAACGCACATAATCATATATAACTTCACATCATGACGTCACATGCCAAAACCCGATATCCACTCACATGGACAACCAACAACCCATAAAACCAAGCTTAACCCGAAGGCCAACGCTAAACCCCTCAAACCCTAAGATCACAAAACACCACCATTCCTCCAAAGATGCGATGAGCCCAAACACACCCCCACATACAATGAAAAACAAACACCACGCACCCTACCGTGCACCACAACCACATCTACCCATGCATGTCACCTTGAGGATGGCACCTAAACCAACACCCGAAGCCACAACACGACTGCCGAAGCCACCACATAACCAACCGAATCCTGAATGGAATCCAATAGTATTTCAGTCGACTAATCTCATAATTAATCAACTGAATACCATAAGAAACCAATTGGAAACCAAGGACCCAACCACCAACACATCATAACCCAGACCAACACAAGCCCAACACGGCTAACACGAACTCCCACACGCTCAACCCGGCCAGCACAAACTCCTACACGCTCAACACAGCCAACACGGACTCACACACGCCCAACACGGCCAACACAGACCCACACATGCCTAACACAGCCAATACGGACCCACACACGCCCAACACGGCAAGCATGAACTCCCACACGCTCAACACGGCCAACAAGGTCAAAAACAACCCCTAAGGCCCCAACACGACCAAAGGAAAAGGGTTCAACACAACTAGCGAAGGTGTCGACACAAACAGAAAAGTGTCGACACCAACAACGACGGTGTTGACACAAACAACAAAGGTGTCGGCACAAAAGAATCGAGAGTTTAGGCAACATATATAGAGAGCAAAAGTGTCGACACCAGTAGAAAAGTGTCGACATCGGCGACAAAAAGTGTCGACACCAACAGAAAATGTGTCGACACAAAATATGAAATTTCAGATTTTCATGCCAGGGAACTAGGTAACGGCGGAAAGCAAACCTTAGCAACAGAAAAAAGCTTCTCAACCCCAAATTAAACTGTCCAAACACCCCTTTAACAATTCACGGACATACACAAGCCCAAAACTACCACAAAACCTCAAGAGAAACACTCAAAACCCGATTCTATCCAACCAAAAACACCCAAAACGATTTTAAATCAAAACTCAACTTATAAACCAATTTTCACGCATTTTTAAACGGTAAAAACACACATGATTACATGTAGCACCCTTATAAGACATGAGAGTCTAGAATCATACCTCGTTGAGTAAAAAATTCAACGCCTCAAACCACGTGAAAAATTGAGCTTCACCGGAATAGAATTCCGTTCGGATGAACACGTAGCCCTTCGTGCCAATTGCAAGGATCCGCTGTTGGATCTTCGAAAATCGAGCCCCAAGCCCCCGAGAAGTTAGAGAGAAGACAGAGCTTTTGGTTTGAAAATAGAAAACTTAGCCACCAAGTTATGAAAATATCTTTTCCAAAATATCTAAAGCTAGATATTTATAGACCACGAAAATATTTTTTTTTAAAAAAGCGCACCGTAATGCTCAACGACCCCGGGAACCATCCCTGCATGCATATCTAAGCCTGATCATGCATCAAAAAGCATATAAACATGCCGTAACAAGAACGTTAAACACGCGTTGAATAACACCAAAAAAAACGGATCAAGGTCTCACATGGTACTTCACATGGGTCTTCACAGCCTATCTAATCACATAGGCCTTCACAGGCTATCCAATCACATGGGTCTTGACAACCCCACCATGGCTCCCCAGAAACTTCATCACAGAACTCCTCACACACTCACAATGCAGAGGACAACATTGATGATGAGTTATTTAGGGAATTACGAGTTGGAGTTACAGGTTGGGTGTTCATAGTTTCTTTTTATAATGGCATTTCATATTATTGTTGTAGTTTATGTGCATTATATTAGTGGCATCTAATCTTTTTTAAGGTTTTTTAATTTTAAATTCAGATGAAGCAGGTGTAAGCATAACAAATGAGGAGTTACACGAATGTCTGATGTTTAGAATCTGTCACCAGCAAAACGAATTATGGTAACATTCAATAAAGCTTTTTAGCCTATTGGAGTGGAAAGTGGTGTGGTCAATCGCTTTATAGGAACTGTTGCTAGAAAACCAAATCTATGCCCAATTAATTACAGTAATTAGCATAAAGTGTCAGATCATTATAAAGAAGAATGCTTTACTATTATTGAGGTAATAATTTGTAGTTACAAATATTTTTTTTGTCACTATTTGTGAATATCACACATTAGGTTTTTAGTATTTTTTGGAATGTTTATATTTTGTTTTCACATTAAAACATGTAATTGCAGTCTAAGTTTGTTCTTCCTGAAGATGGGGCAATCAAGCTTAATATCTTGAAGCAGTTAGGCGAGAAATTGAGAAATTAGAAATGTAGCTTAAAATCAAAATACTTTGATGTGACAAAAACAGAGACACAAATAGTGGCTACAACACCTGCAACAGTAAATCGTGAGCAATATGCCGACCTTGTTTCTTACTGGTTTTCAGAGAAATGACAGGTATTAAAAATTTTGTTGATTATGACAAAAGTTGAAAAAAGCTATTGTATGATTGCTAGCATTATAATTTATTTATTTTTCTGAATAAAGGAACTTAGTGTGAAGAACAAGACAAATAGAGAAAATAAAAAAGATCAATATACAGCAGGATAAAAAACTTATGCACAACATGGGAAAGAATTGGTATTTAGAATTTTATGGATTGTTTGATGTTTTTAAGTTGATTATCATATTATGCTTTTATTATAAAGATTGAATTGTTTAAACACAGGAGGAAGAAAAATGGGTTGCACCTAATCGAGCACAGCTATATATAGCGACTCATACAAAGAAAGACGGTATGCCAGTTAATGAAACAACAGCCGAGAATATTGTAAGTGTTCAGCATTTTTTGTTATTAGAAAGTAGTATGTTTTTTTGCTAACTAGTCATAATTCTTTTTAGTTTTCATAATTTAATTAAAATTATGAGTTTTAGAAAAAAATGGAAGAATTGTTGAACACAACCAAATGGCACATAAGAGAATTCCGATGGATGCATAGTTTGGTCGGCAAATGACATTTATTCTCAAGTAATTGATAAACCTGAGCATAATGGTCGTATTTGTGGTTTGGGACTTGGGCCCACTCCTAAAAGCAAAAACTCAGGTTTTGGAAAATTTAAAAGGTTAAGAGTAACTTCTGATGAAGAGAGAGCAAGAGACAAAGAAACGATCCGTGAGTTACAAGAAAAGCTGAAAGCACAAGAAGATAAGTTGCAAGCTTAGTATGGTGAAGTAAACACTTTGAAAGAGAAAATGGCATTTTTACTTTGGCAATTGCATGGTTCTACTAGTTCACAGGTTATTATTGTTTTTAGTTTTAAAAATATTTGTAATTCATAATTCTATTTAATTACTAAAGCTTTTCTTTAGCTTTATGAAGATTTGTTTTGTATATTTATGTAAGTTATCTATTGTCTAACTTAGGTTCAAGACGAGACTAGTGTCCCACTTGATCAAGCTTCTCCGCAATAACGCCAAAGATCATTTTATGGGAGTCATGAAATAGAATGCCACAGTCGGGGTATATTATTTTTATTAATTTTGTTGCTTCCAAGTTTGAATAATTTGAATGTTTTATATATTGTGAATATTTACTTTATTCATCTATTTTTATTTTACTGAATATTCGTAACTTACTATATTACATATTTTGTATTCCAGATAATAGGACAATGTAAAAATATCTACCAAGCTAGTTCGTAGAGATCTTTGTAAGAATGGAAGCATCTACCAAGCTATTTGGAGTATTTATGCTTTTTATGTTTAGGCAAGATATTTTTTGGTTTATGGTGTTGTGACAAATTTATTAAAGCACTTAATTTATTTTTGAATTTGAACAATAAAAAGTTTGTGTAATGAATGTTAGAAATTATTGTTGATTTTACATTTTAATTTTGAGTTATTATAAAATTTTAAAATTATAAAAGATGTACTTTGTCGTAATAGTAGATATTGCAGTGTCAATTTAAAAAAATATTAAAAATTTGTCAATAATTGAAATATGAATATGAATTAGCAACACCTAAAACCGACACAAAAAAAAAAGCAGCATTGAAGTCGTTTACCTAGTGGTTAAAAGCGCGGTTAAATGGAAGGCTATTGGAGCGGTTTCGTTTTTTGTGGTGGAAATAGCAACGGTTAAAATCAGTCGCTATAGAGTGTTAAAAGGCTTTTACCGAGTGGTTAAAAGCGTCGCTAAAGGGCAAGCTATAGCAGCAGTTTGGTTTTTAGTGAAAATAGCAACGCTTAAAATTCGTCGTTAATAGAGTGTTAAAAAGCTTTTACCTAGCAGCTAAAAGCGTTGCTAAAAAATAGGCAGCTGTTTTACCTAGCAGTTACAATATATATTGTTGGGAAAAAAATGCTGGGAAAGACTGCATATTTTAAAAATGCTGGAAAAACCCTGGTTTGACCGCTACAATATATATTGTTGGGAAAAAAATGCTATACCAGCGACGTTAAAAATCGTCGCTAAATACCTACACCGACCGGTTTCTCCTAGCGGTTTAGGCGACGGTTTAGGAACCGCTGGTATAGACAGATGGGACATTTAGCAACGGTTTGAGACCTCTATAGCAGTGGTTATGACCGCCGCTATAGGACATAATTTCAGTGGTGTCAGAAAAGCAACGAATTTGGGAATGTTAACATTAGTGATGCTTACTGTACTTTCCCTACTGATATGCTGAAGGATGGGGGTTAGATCCGAGTTTCCCTCATTAATAATGTCCTTTACTTTTATGCGGTTATTTATGTGTAGGCCAGGGTCAGACTCGGCCAAGGGCTCATTACCACACCACCATTCGTTCTATAGAGAAATAGATTCTCCATTATCAATGTGTTAGTCCAAGGGTTTTGTAATAAGATTTTGATATTTTTAATAATTTATTTTTTAAGTAAAATTGATTTAAAAAGATGTTTAATATTTTTAAAAAGGTTGTGTTGACGTAAAATGATAGATGAGTTGACATCTTTAGTCTTTTGAGTTGACTCAGTTTTCAAATAGGTTGATAATTAAGTATTCTTAAGAAAAGATATTTTGTGTCGACCCAAATTGATATTTGAGTCGACACCTTAAGACAAAGAACTCTTGATATTTTTAAGTGTGTTGACATATTTGAGCAATTGAGTCGACACCTTAAGACAAAGAACTCTTGATATTTTTAAGTGTGTTGACATATTTGAGCAATTGAGTCGACACCTTAACTTGTTTTGTTTAAGATGTTTCAGAAACTCTTAAATGAGTTGGTACTAGGAAATTATTGAATCGACCCAAAAGAACAGAGACTAACTGCAACTGGATGAGTCGACACAAACAGATTTTGAGTCTACACCAACCCTTTAGAACTCAAGTCATTCGGGTATTTTATGTTGACCCCAAAATAATATTGAGTCGACACAAAATAACCGAGACTTTTTGCAGATTTTTGAGTCAACACCACAATGAAGATGAGTCTATACAAAACAACCGAGACTTTCAGTAATTTTATGAGTCGACACAAAATAAAAAATAAGTCGACCCTATAATTTCAGTAGCCTCCCAGACAAAAGAAGTCGACACCAAAGATAACATGAGTTGACACGAAAAGGTTATTTTGGAAAGCTGAAGTATTAAAAGAGTCGACATCAATGATTTTAAGTGAACACCGCTATATGGGTTATAAGAAGGATGCAGAAACTTGTGTCGATACCAACAAAAATATGAGTGGACCCATTTACTTACAGAATCAAGCCCTAGATGATTTGTGTCGACCTAAAACAGAATTGAATTGACACCTGCGACGAAAATTCAAATATGGCGCCTAGTTCAATAGATGAATTTTGGCTCATTAATGCTCCCACCTACTACCAACGGTCATTAATCCTTCAGGGACTATATAAGGAGTTACTTTTAAGAGTTTTAAACAACTAGAGCTTCAAATCTACTGTTCTATAGCTTGAATGAAGAGATCAATTCTTCAAGTTTTCATTTATTGCTCATTGACTCCTCTAGCTGAATCTCACCTCTTTGTATTTATTTATTTTCAATCATTTGTAAATAGAGTGAATGAGTATCTCATTGAATACTACATTTATTGTACTTAAGGGTGAGGCACCCTTGATTCTTTAAGTGAGCGAGTGATATTTTTCAAAGAAGAGCTCAAGAGTGATTAGAAGAAAATATGGATAATTTTTGTAGAATCATCTTGAGGCTGTAAAAGGTTTTAAATGCGCCCGTGAAGCATTCTATCTTAGTAGAAATTGTCAAAGGGAGTCATGAGGAGTGGACATAGGCTTGGAAGAACTTAAACACTATAAATCTTGGTGTCCGATTTATTTTCTCTTTCTCTTACCTCTTTAATTTTCTTATTGCTTTAGTTCTTGATATACTTGCTATATTTGCTTGAAAATTAAAAGATTTTTAAAATTGTTATTATTGTTTTTAAAATTCAATTCACCAGCTCTTGGGTTGTCTAGGACTAACAATTGGTATTAGAGCTTGGACTCTTATTTTTGACTTAACTGCCTAAGAGTTTTTATGGCAACCACTAATATTGGACCTATTTAATCTAAAAGTCAGTCCACCAACAGGAAAGAAGAGTCAATGAGCTATATTCAAGCTGTAGACTATGATCTATGGAGGGTTATCATGAATGGACCCAAAAGACCTACCAAGACCGTAAAAAAGGCAATCGTTCCCAATCCTGAAAGTGAATGGATCGAAGGTAACATAAGGGAGACTTAAAAGAATGCCAAGGTTATGAATCTCTTGTATTACTCACTTGATCCCAACGAGTTCAATAGGATCTTCACCTGTGACATCGCCAAGAAGATTTGTGATAGACTTGAGATTACACATGAGGGAACTAACCAAGTCAAAGAATCTAAGATAAGAATGCTAGTTCATAATTATAAATTGTTTAAAATGAAGCATGATGAAACTATTTATGAAATATTTACTAGATTCACTGACATCATAAATGGATTAAAATATCTTGAAAAGATCTACTTTAATGCAGAGACGGTGAGAAAGATCCTTAGGTGCATGCTTAAAAGTTTGGAAGCAAAAGTCACCGCCATTCAAGAAGTCAAGGATCTCAATATACTTAGCCTAAAGGAGCTCATTGGATTTCTCATGACTCATGAGATAAACATCAAGATAGATGATAAAGATGACAACAAAAAGAACAAGGGAAGAGCATTCAAATCATCCACCATTGATGAAGAATCTGATGAAGACTCCTCTAATGACGAAAATGAAGACATGACCCTCATCACAAAAAAAAATTTATAAGATTTCTTAGAAACAAGAAACAAAGAGGAAGGAGATTCTTCAAGAAAGATGAACACAAAGGAGAGCTGAACAAGTTCAAGGGTGAATCTAACAAGTTTAAAAATGATCACAAGAAAGAAGAGATCATATGCTACGAATACAAGAAGCCCGGATATGTGAAAGCTGAGTGCCCTCAACTCAAGAAACACTTCCAGAAAGAATTCAAGAAGGCAATGCTGGCGGCTTGGGGTGAAAGTGATAATAGTATCTCCGAGAATGAAAAAGAAGAAAATAAAGTTGCTAATTTTTGTCTCATGGTCAAAGAAGATAATGAGGTAACAAATGACCCTTTCTCTTTAGAAAATTTATATATTGCGTTTGAATATTTGCATGATCAATTAAGAAAAATGGGTGCTAAAATTAGTCCTTTCCTCATCTTGTGAAATTACGACTTTAAAAGATGAAAAACTTTTGCTATTAAAACAGATTTTGTCTTTGAAAGATGAAAACCAAGTTTTAAAAGAAAAAGTTGATGAGCTTACAAAAACAGTGTATAAGTTTACACTTGGGAATGAAAATTTGGATAAATTTCTTAGAATGCAAAAATATATTTTTGACAAAATTGAGATTGGATACCAACCAAAGAAGAAATAAAAGTTTTTGAGCAACATCTTTGTTAAAACATCCTTAAATCACTCTAACGCAACTCGCTTTCATTGTTATGAGTATGGACACATTGTCACACATTGTACACATAGAAAATCTTTTGATTTACCTGTTAAGAGGGTTTGGGTTCCAAAGGGAACACACCCATGTGGAACTAACACCAAAAGACCCAAGAAAGTTTGGGTACCAAAATTCAAACCTTGATTCTCTTTGCAAGTATGTTTCAAGTCCTCATTCAAGGAGGAAATGTGGTATCTTGATAGTGTCTGCTCAAAATACATGACAGGTGGCAAATCAATGTTTGCATCCCTCAAGCCTAAAGATAGTAGATTGGAGACATTTGGTGATAATAGCAAGGGAAAAATCATTAGAATTGGTTGTATTGGTAAAATTCATTCTCCTTCTATTGAAAATATTTTTCTTATTAATAGTTTAAAACATAGCATTCTTAGTATAAACCAATTTTGTGAAAAAGACTAAAAAGTTATCTTTGATCATGCTAAGTGTGTTATTGAAGACTCAATTGATAACAAAGTTATTTTTGAAGGTCATAGGCATGAAAATGTTTACACTTTCAATCTAAATGACCTTTCCAAAAATGTCAACAAGTGCTTAGCCGCCTTGAGTGATAATAGTTGGTTGTGACATAGAAGACTTGGATATGCACACATGAACTTGATTTCAAAATTTTTAAAAAAAGAATTGGTGATTGGTTTACCTCAAATCAAGTTCGAAGTTTGTTATGCATGTCAACAAGGCAAACAAGTTAGAAGTTATTTTCAATCAAAACATGTGATTTCTACTTCCAGGCCTTTACAACTATTGTACATGGACTTGTTTGATCCAATAAAGACTCTTAGTGTTGGAACCAAGATATATGCTATTGTTGCTATTGATGATTTTTTGAGATACACTTAGATGCTTTTCTTAGCTCATAAGGATGAAACATTTGCCTCTTTTGCAAAACTGTCTCAGAAAATTCAAAATAAAAAAGGTTTTTAAATTACAAGTATCAAAAGTGATCATGGTAGAGAATTTAAAAATAAAAATTTTGAAAAGTTTTGTGATGAAAGTGGTATATACCTGTAGGCACCTCAATTTGATCCTGCCAAATTTTAGGGGAATTTGGTATTGAAAACAGGTGGAATGGTGCCTCAGTTCAATCCTTAAGAAGTGATTCAAGCTCGGTATTTGAACCCAGAACCTTCAAACCAATGAAATTTTGTCGAATCATCCATAACTTGTTATGCAAGTCATTCCCAAAGTGGCGACCGTCATGTTCATTGTGGCGACCGTCAATAGAACCTCTTGAAAATCCTAGCCAAAATTGGCGACCGCCACTGTAGACACCCCAATTTGATCCCGCCTAATCTTAGGCGAATTTGATGATGAAAACAAGTGGAATAGTGCCTCAGTTCGATCCTCGGGAACTGATCTAAGCTCGGTATTTGAACCCGAAACCTTCAAACCAATAAAATTTTTTCGAACCATCGAAACTTGCTACCCAAGTAAGGCGATCGCCAACTCTCATTGTGGTGATCACCATAGAACTTTGTGAAAATCCTAGCCAAAAGTGGCGACCGCCAACTCCTATTGTGGCGACCGCCATAGAACTTTGTGGAACCTTCTAAAAACATGGCGACCGTCAACTTGCATTGTGGCGACTGCCAACTCCAAATGTTCCGACTGTCCCAAAACATGGCAACATTCCATTAGTTGAAAAATTTTATAAATACGGTACCCCAGCGTACGTTTTCAGTACGAATTTTGAGTAAGAGAGACTCTGCCAATATATCGAGCGATCCTAACCCCCGACACCGAACCCCTCCCGAGATACCGAGATTCGAGTTTTCCAACGCCTACATTGCAACCCTAGCTTGGATTTCCACCCAAGGATTGGTACGCCAAGGTACATTCCACGACTTGAGGATTCCCCGACAATTTAGGTAACTTGTTTGGATTCCCGGCCTTTCTAGCTCCATTTCTCTCTTTTGGGGTGACCGGGTTACTTTAATTGTTATATCTTTATTATTTTCTTTATTGCTTATGGTTATTTCATTCATGTTTAAGTTCAATTTTTTTAGCTTATTTAGTTCACTTGCCTTAGTTCTTTACTTAGCTACATTAAGCTTATTAAATCATTAAATGGTGCTAACATTCTTTAACAATTACAACTTAACAATATTGTTAATTGTTATAATAATGCACCTATATTTATGTAAATGTGGTAATCAATATTACATTTCACATTTAAATTAAATGAATATTTTTTATTTAATTTCTTTTGTTTTGCTAGCATTAGTTTAATTTTCTTGTATTAGCATTGACTTTCCTTTCTTTTCTTTTAGTTAGTTTAATATCTTTTTCTAGCATTTATATTTATATTTCTTTTCTTATCCTTGTAATATAGCTTTATTTTGTTTTCTTTCTTTCTTTCGATATAGCCTTAACTTTCTTTTTAAATGCTCCATTTTATTTTCTCAATAGCTTAATGACATTTTTTACCATTTTCATTTTAGTGTGTTTTTTCTTTATAAACTTTTTTTTCTTTCTTTATTTTTTTTAAAATTTTAAAATTTTTCTTTGTTATAAAACTTTTATTTTATTTTCTTTGTAAATATGCTTTCTTTTAGTATAGAATTTGCATGCATCTTTTTACATTTAGTTTTTGCCTCAAATGATTTGTTTAGTTTATTTTTGATTATGCATGTTTTAGTTTTTTTTTAGAATGCATGTTTAGAATAGTTTAGTTTGTTTTATTAATAATTCATGTTTAGGTAATTTTAGCATTTTCATCCATATTTTTATTCTTTTATACAAACTATGCTAGTTTAGTTTATTTTTGCGAATATTGCATGCGGGTGTGCTCCATGTACCATTTAGTTAAAAATTGCATGCCGTAGGTCTTAAGATTTTATCCATTTATTTGCTCTTATTTTGAGTGTTATGTATAAATTTTATTTATTTTTCATACTTGATTTTGGATGTTCTCCCTTTGCCTTCATTTTCTTTATTTGCATATATTTGAGAAATTCTATTAAAGAACCAATGATGATTAGTAGAGGCCAACCTTTTGGTTGGACGAACGGGGTGCCTAACACCTTTCCCGATTCGTAGATTAGCCCCCGAACCCTCTTTCTCTGGTTAACGCTTTAAAGATCAATAAGCCATTTTTTTTCTTAGTTTTTCTCAAAAATTAAGTGGCGACTCTATTTTCAACAAAAATAAATTTTCAAATTTTGGCTTTCAAGGTGTTAAAATATTTTTGTAAACATCTTTGAATTTTCTTATTTTTAACCCATAAATTCCAACGCCACAGTGTTTTCTAGCGATTCTGTTGGGGACTGATTTTCAAAATCAAATAAGAGGGCTAGACTCAAAAGCATCATTGGTTCTTAGTATGAATTTCTCATTTGTATTTTCGCATGCTTATGCATTGTTCTTCAACCCCCTGCCTAGTCGACCTAATACCCTGAACGTGAATCCGTTTCGGGGATTGTTGGGGAGACGGGCAACCTTTGCTGACTGTACGCTATCATAGGTGCAGTAAAAGAGTTCGGGCGTACTATTTGACCATGTCCTGCACCACTCCAGGCATGGGAGGTATATACCCGGCTCTATTTAGAAGGAACTCTATTCAAATTGACTAAAACTGACATTTTGCATATAGTGAACATAGAACCCCCTAATTAGGTGCTGCTAACCACAGTAGGATTTTGTGTTTTTCTTTATTGTATGTTTTGATTGTATATTGTTAGGATTATTTGTTCAAATTAAATTAGTCCTTTCCCCGGGTTCGACCTAGATCTTCTATTATCCTTTGATTAGATTAGTTTTTTGCCTTCGGGTTCTTACCCGGGTTTCGATCTTCACCCTGATCGGTTTTTCATATCATAGTTTTCTTCCCGGGGTCATGCTCGCGTTTCGCTTTGACACTTCTAGGGTAGTTTCTCCCCCTTCTGGGTTCTTCTCAGGTTGATAATTCTATATGCATTCCTTTAGTCTAGGCTTACTTACTTCAAACCCCTTTTCTTTCGACCTATGTGAGAAAGTATTATTTTCCTATTGTTACGTTGCCGATTTTTCTCGTAGGGTTAGAATAATCTTCTCGCCGAAACACCGTCCTCTTAGATAAAACCTTTCCTCTAGAACTTGGTTGATTCATTCCCTTTGGTTCTTATCCCGAGTTTTCAGATGTTCAATTGTTATGCTGCTGGCATGAGCCCGACATAGGCATTATTTTAATTTTAGCTGTTTGGATATTTGGGAGATTTGCTGTCTATTGTCTGAATTCTTTCGAAAAATGTCTGTGACTGGTTATTCTACTTGTGGGATTTAGGTTTCTCTACAAGATTACCATTGGGCCAAGGAAAGTACGGCCAACACGTGTCTGGGAAAGATCAGTGACAGGAAGGCTGTGTAGGATATCTGAACAGCCGACTAAGTCAGCTTGAATGACAAAAAACGAGATGAATCTGGCAGCCCTAATGAGGGAAATTACTGATATACAGAGAGCCGTAGAGCAACAGACCCAGGCTCTAGTGTAATGTCAGGCACAAAGTCGAGCAATTCAGGCCCGTATCCCTGTTGTGAATGGACAACCGGATGAGACGAACGAGAATGGAGAGGACCTATGGGATGACAATCAAGTCCCCGATGGATCACAAATCGCTCCACCACCACCACAGAATCCTCGACAGGTGATGGTTGAGGAGGAAAATATCGCTCAGTCCAAGGAATCTGCATTAGTCGAGAAAATTGACCGGATGGAAAAAGTGCTGAGGAAAGCTAAAGGAATAGAAGAATATATGCTGGACGTAGGTGGTCTGTGCCTGTTCCCAGAGGCGAAGCTACCAAAAATGTTTAAAATGCCTGACATGGAAAAGTTTGATGGAACTGGAGATCTCAGAATTCATCTCTGAATGTATGTAGGTACCCTATCGCCAATGGAAATTGATGACCAGCTAAAAGCCCAGCTCTTCCACCGATCTCTTTCTGGGGCAGCCCAAAAATGGTTCCTCTCCCTTGACGTAGCAAAGACCAAAACTTGGGAGGACATAGCTACGACATTCGTTAGCCAGTACAGTTATAATGTTCAGTTAGATGTAACTACTCGTGAGTTAGAGACCACTTGCCAAGAAAACAAGGAATCTTTCGTTGATTTCTTGACCTGCTGGAGGGGTAAGGCCGCTAAGATGACAAACCGACCTTCTGAAAAGGAGCAAATGAGGATGGTAGTAAAGAACCTGCAGTATCCGTTGAAGCGTTGTTTGATCACACCGCCACTCTCCACGTTCGAGCAATTGTTTGATGGCGGGATCTATATAGAGGATGCAATCCAGTCTGGGAACATTGAAAAAGTCGAGCCGAGCCAGAAACCACAAAGAAGGGCTTTTCCTGTAACCAACCAAAATCCACCCGCTGCTCGCTCGGGCGAGGTCAACCTTTTAAAATTTTCTCCTTTCACCCATCCAGCAAACAACCTTCAGCAGTCAAACAATGGCCAACAGCAATAAAAGCCGAGGAGGGTCTTCACCCCCTCAATATTTCTTTGTCCCTCGCCCTGAATCGACTCGTCGAGAAAGGGCTCCTCAAACCATTAGACCCCATGCCTGTTCTTGATCCCCTACCGCCAAGGTTTAATACTTTCCAATACTGCGCTTTTCATTAGGGTCACGGACACCTAATAGACAAGTGCATGAGACTCCATCATGAGATCTAGAATCTCATTGACAACAAAGTGATCCCTCCTCTATCAGCTACCCCAAAGCTGAATGTCACTACTATTCCGCTCCCTAATCATGCCAGGCAAGCTGGAGTGAATTACATGTCTTTGGGCGAATTAGAGGACCCAAGTCATCATATCTGTTCCGCACGGCTGCCTTGTCCTCGTGTTTCGTCTACTGAAGATCAGTTAACATGTTCGTTTGTCATGATTAGAGGCAATCGATATAGGATGGAGGAATGGAATGACAACGCATAGGAATGGTATCGACCGCTGATCCAAGTCTACCAACAAGAGGAGGAGCGCAACGAAGAAGACGATTGGCTATTAGATTATCCGGCCCGACCATATGGATTTGGCCACGTGCTTGATGGAATCACCCTTTCCCAACTTTTTGAGGAGGAGGAGGTACACGTCGGCGATATGTAATCCTATTGGCTGGTAAGGATTGCGTTGCAATCTGACGGGTTCGAATGGACTAATTTTTGGGCTACTCGGGAACAATAGATAAATTTTATTGAGGAGGACATTTGGGAGAAAATCGACAATACCTGGGCTATAGAAGATGACGAAGAGAGAAAAGGAAGACTGGCGATCACTGATTTAAGTGATTTATGGGCATTCGAGAGCCCTCCACTTGTGAACGAGTTACGACAGGGCAGTGACACAATAACAGAATTGTGAGATCTAAAGAGGGTGTAGAACATCTCACCAGAAGCAGGCGACACTTCAAACCAGCCCAACTAGAAAGAGGGCAGCCGAGTGGAAAAGAAAAGGAGAAAGAATATGAAGAGGAAGATGATGCAGTGTTGAGATAATTAAAGAAGACACAAGCCAACATCAGCATTTGGGGGCTACTGATGGCCTCGCACAAACACAGGTAAGTTGTGTTGAAAGTTTTGAATAAGGCTAGTGTCCCTATAGAGGCCAGTCCGGAACAATTGATTGGGCTCATCCTACCAGCCACTGAATCAAAGGTCATTTTCTTTTCTGATAAGGATCTACTTGCTGAGGGAAGAAGCCACAATAAGCCGCTTCACATCACCGTTAAGTGCCTAGAAAAATGGGTTCCGGTAACCCTTATTGATAATGGATCTACTTTGAACGTCTGCCTATTGAGAACGGTCGTCTGCTTAGGGATGAGGCCAGATCAGTTCACTCCCTGCAATTAATGAGTGCGAGCCTATGACAACACAAGAAAGGATGTATTAGGACTGGTGTCGTTTGCCGTTTCAGTGGGCCCATTAGAAACGTCAGTTGAGTTTCACGTACTAGATGTACCGACTTCCTTCAATTTGCTGTTGGGCAGGCCGTGGTTACATGCCCCGAATGTTCAGGCAGTGCCGTCCACCCTTCACCAGAAACTGAAATTGATAAAGGATGGGACAGTTTTGGCCATTCATGGAGAGGACAGTATTTACCTTTCGAAGGGAGGAGAGAGCACCGCTCTGCTAGAAGTTCAACATAGTGAAGACGATGTGTTGCTCAGTGGTTTTCAATTTAATGAAGTTCAGGCTGTTCAGACGCTGATGAATGAGGAAGAAAGGTATGTTAACCCACGAGCTTTAACAATGATGAGAAAAATGTCCTTCTTTCCCGGTATGGGATTACGGCGCAAGCAGCAAGGAATCCCAAAACCCATTCAGGTATTGCCGACTTCGTACCATTTTGGTCTCAGGTATGAGCCAACGGAAGAAGATCTGGAAGGGCCTAGAAGGAGGCGAAAGGCCAATTATTATGGGACACTCAATTGATACTTCGTCAAAGAATGGGAGGATTTCCCATATTGTGGCTTTCCAGAGCCGTGGATTGACTAAGAAACCAATCAAAAGCTGCCTGGATTGGAGATCTTTTTCAGCCACTAGTTGTCCGACACAGAGGAGGAAGAAACAATGGAAGGAGATCAGAAAGAAAAGAAGGTTCAGAAAGAGGATTGGGCTGATAAACTCGACGGTACTGACTTGGGAATACTGTTCCACGAGAAGATGACTCAGCTGCGCATAACTAAATCGGACTATTTCGTGATGGGTTTCAGTGCACCGGCCGACTGTACCCAGCTCATTGTTGACGCAACCACAAAGGAAGTAAAGAACTAGACCGTCGAGTCTGATAATGTGCACATTGTCTATCCCGAATTTGGGATCGAGTCTGAGTCTGTAATCGAGGGCACATCTGTTGGTGCTCCCCTATCTTCTTTTGCTATCGAGTTTGTAATCCCCGCTATTTTTAATGAAATGAACGAAATTTTCAGTTACTCTGCTTTGTTTGATTTATTTGACACGCTTTTTGACAAATTTGAATTCAATGGGGATATCCCCGAAGAAATAAAACTTTTAATAAAAAGAGAAGAAGAAATGTTACCCAACCAATAATTGAAAAGTTTTGTTAATAAATTTGGGTAATGAAACTAACCCGCAAAATATTCAAATTGGTTCTTCTTTATCCTTAGTCGAACAAGAGCAATTAATAACTTTATTAAAAGAATTCAAAAATGTGTTTGCATAGTCTTATGAGGATATGCCCGGAATTGATCCCGATATCGTCCAGCACCATATCCCTCTATACCCCGATGCTAAATAGGTCAAACAAAAATTAAGACGCATCTGACTAGAATGGGCTCTGAATATCAAAGAAGAAGTTGTCAAACAGATCAATACTGGATTCCTAATGGTAACTGAGTATCCGAAGTGGGTAGCCAATATAGTGCCAGTTTTAAAGAAGGACGGTCGTATCTGGGTCTGCGTGGATTTTCGGGATCTCAACAAGGCTAGTTCAAAAGATGATTTCTCGTTGCCACACATCGACGTCTTGGTGGACAGTACAGCAAGGCATGCCTTGCTATCATTCATGGACGGTTTTTTCGGGTACAACCAGATTCTGATGGGTCCCGAAGATAGAGAAAAGACGACATTTACCACGCCTTGCGGAACCTATTGTTATCGTGTGATGCCATTCGGTCTAAAGAATGCAGGGGCAACCTATCAAAGGGCTGCCACTACTTTACTACATGACATGATACACAAGGATGTCGAAGTATATGTGGATGATATGATAGTCAAGTCTAAGGATCGAGATGGCCACATCATAGCACTGCAAAAGTTCTTTGAAAGAATTCGAAAGTACAGGATGTGGCTCAACCCACAAAGTGTGCCTTCGGAGTCATTGTTGGAAAGATGCTTGGATTCATGATCACTCGAAGAGGCATTAAAGTCGATCCTTCAAAGATTAAGGCAATCTTGGACATGCCTCCTCTGAGGACCGAACTAGATGTCAAGGGCTTTCTGGGAAAGATTCAATTCATCAGCCGATTCATCACAAAATTGACTACTACCTGCGAGCCGATCTTCCATTTGTTGAAGAAAGGAGTTGAATTTGAATGGGATCACAAATGTCAAGACGCCTTTGATGTCGTATGTCAATATCTACAAAATCCACCTGTTTTAGCTCCTCCTGAACCTGATAGGCCACTGATCCTCTATTTGTCAGTGATCAATTCAGCTATGAGATGCATGCTTACCCAAGAAAGTGAAATTGGAGTCGAAAAAGACGTCTACTACTTAAGCAAAAAGATGATCGGGTCAGAAATACGGTACACGCCACTGGAGAAGACGTGTTAGGCCTTGGTTTGGGCTTCTCAAAAACTAAGGCACTACATGTTATCTTTCACAGTAAACATCATCTCTCGGATGGACCCATTTAAGTATCTATTCGAAAAATTGGCACTGATAGGAAGGCTGGCCTAATGGTTGCTGCTATTATCCGAGTTCGATCTCCAATATGTCACTTGAAAGTCAGTCAAGGGCAGAGCAGTGGGAGAATTCCCGGCCGACCAACTAGTGGAAGGAGAAGAGGACACAGAATTCTAGTTTCCTGACAAACAACTAATGAAAGTCGGGGATGACAAGTGGACTCTATATTTTGATGACGCATCCAATCAATACGGCTATGGAATAGGAGTCCTCCTTGTCACTCCCGATGAATCACACGTTCCGTTGTCCTTAAAGCTCAATTTTGAAGTCACCAACAATCAGGCTGAGTATGAAGCATGTTTAGCGAGAATGGAGGCAGCTTTAGAACTAAGGCAAGGAAACTGGAAGTCATTGGAGACTCAGCACTGGTAGTTTCGCAAGCTAGAGGAGAATGGAAGGTTAGGGACGTGACGTTGATTCTCTACCATCAGGAGCTAGAGAAGCTAATACCATGCTTTGAATTTGTGATCTTCACCCATGTGCCGAGACTGCAGAATAAGTTCGCCGATACACTGGTTACCCTAGCATCCATGATTGACATACCACCCGGAGTGCGGATGAGACCTTTGATAATTGAGCAAAAAAGAAAGCTGGCATACGAGATAACAGCCGCTATCGAAGAAAGCACTGATGGATTTTCATGGTATTTTAACATTCAGAATTTCATAGAGAAAGGAGAATATCCCAAGTTTGCCAGTAAAAAGGACAAATGGGCGATACGACGACTATCTGCGTAGTTTGTCATTTGTGGTGGTAAATTGTACAAACGAGGACATTTTGGGGTCAACAAGCTGTGTGTAAACACTGAAGAGGGCCCAGAGCTAATGAAAGAAATATACGCTGGAGTCTGTGGGCCACACATGAGTGGGAATATGTTAGCCAAGAAGATCTTACGACAAGGATACTTTTGGATGACAATGGAGACAGATTGTATACAGTTCGTATGGAAGTGCCATAAGTGCTAGATTCATGCAAACCTTATGTACATTCCACCGTCTCAGCTAAACAACCTACCGTCATTATGGTCATTTTCAGTATGAGGCATCGATGTGATTGAAAGAATAACACCGAAGGCATCTAGTGGACACGAGTTCATCTTAGTGGCCATTGACTATTTCACCAAGTGGGTGGAAGTAGCTTCCTACTCAGTATTGAAGGCCTCTCATGTCACTAAGTTTATTAAGAAAAATATCATTTGTCGGTACGGAGTTCCCCACGAGGTCATTTCGGATAATGGCTGACATTTCCAA
Source organism: Heliamphora exappendiculata (assembly GCA_034768845.1). NCBI lineage: Eukaryota > Viridiplantae > Streptophyta > Magnoliopsida > Ericales > Sarraceniaceae > Heliamphora > Heliamphora exappendiculata. The sequence continues at coordinate 3,364 of JAOTRH010460154.1, read as the reverse complement.
GGGAAAGTCTTGGACCTTTTCGAGGAATACCAGATCTCGTCACACAAGTTCTCGCCATATCGGCCGCAAATCGATGGAGCAGTCGAGGCAGCAAATAAGAACATCAAGAAAATTCTGCAAAAGGCAATCAACTCGCACAAAGATTGGCCAAAACATCTACCATTTGCACTCTGGGAATACCGAACGTCGATAAGAACTTCAACCGAAACTACGCCATACTCTTTAGTGTACGGAATGGAAGCCGCCCTTCCCATTGAGGTGGAAATCCCTTCATTAAGGGTTCTGGCCGAGGCCAGTATCTCAGAAGTAGAATGGCAGAGAAATCGGATGGAAGAATTGCTCATGTTTGATGAAAGAAGGCTATAAGCTCTATTTCATGTACGAAGTTACCAAAGAAGGATAGCTCGAACATTCAATAAGAAGGTCAAGATTCGAGATCTTAGAGAAGGTGATTTGGATCTTAAGAAAATTAGAGCTCCTATCTTCGACCCGAGGGGCAAATTTAAACCAAACTGGTCCGGACCGTTTCTCATCAAAACCATCATGACCGGTGGTGCAGTCATTATTATGGATTTGGATGGAAATGGTTCTCCACTCCAGTTAATCTTGATCAACTCAAAAAGTACTATCCATGAGGTAAAAATAAAGATAAAATAGAAGCTCGCTGAGTTAAAAATTGAAAAGGCAGTTCAGGCAAAAGTTAGAGCAGCCCGGAAGGACAAAAACCAAAAATGGCGACCTTAGCAAAAGTTAGGGCATTACAAAAGGAGAGTGTCAACAACCGAGTGAAAATCGAGCCCGAACTACGTTAAGGCATAATTCCATCTTTTTGGGATACGTAGGCAGCCTCTTTTAAGAAGTCTGGCCACTTTTTTTATTTTTAACCATTTTTGAATCTGAGTAAGACCATTGCAAATAAAATTTTGAATTTTGATAATAAAGATATTTAAGCTTTGGATAAATTTAAACCACCTTAAACACAAAGTGAAAATTGTTCATTACTTCAGATAAGACTACAAAGTTTTAAAAATAAAGGGAGGGAACACAAGTCCCAAACTCTATAAAAAAAAAGGAAGAAGGAGCTGTGAAATTTTTCAAATCAAAGCAGAGGTTCTCAAATCCTCCTCATTTTTGCCGCTTGTTTCCCCTCTTCTCTGTCTTTCTTCTCCCTATCTTGTGTTTACCATGCCTTGTATTCAGTAGAAAGATCAGGGCACTGCAACTCGTGCATCTCCATCAATGGGCGAGATGGCCAAGCATCCCGATACTGTGCTAGAAAAGGAGCCCGCAGTGCAGAGAAAAACAAACGACCTCGAATACTAGGAAATACAATCTGACTTCGCCCGAACTGCCGTAGGATCCTGTGAGGGTAGTAGAAAGTAATCTGACACAGACCAACAAGCAACACACCTGGATGATCCATAGTGGTCAGATTCATAGCAGGAATCCGCCACCAAAGGCACTGCCAGGTAATGTCTGAACCGGTCAGAGAGAAAAGATATTGTCGCCAAGATGCCTCAGTGCCACATATCTGGTAACGCGAACAGTAAAGAAAAGCAGCGGCATTGTGTCTATCAGTCGGAGGCTTCTGTATAAGGTTCACCTTCTCCATCAGCTAGATCAGTGGTAAGAATTAGAACAGTAAGAGAAAGGTTTTGCAGTGTAATAGAGAACTTGGTACAAAGGAAGATGTTAAGATCACCTGGAGAAGTAAAGGGCTGCCAGCAAAGGTGGTGGTTTCACCACGATGAATGGCGTCCAAGCCCAGCAGTGTCTCAGCTAAAACCAGGGGCACGAAGTTTTTCTCCATCCACATTTGGCCAGCAATGTCAACCATGACACAACTAACTCGCCCATCAGAAGGGATAAGGAGATACTGGGCAAGGAGGCAGAACCAAAGTGCATAACGGCGCCGTAGCTGAAAGTCTAGATCACTGAGGTCACCAGTAGGATGACACCTCTCAATAAGCCATGAAATGTCGAGACAGTCACCCGAGATCAGACGTGAAGCCTCCATCTTAGACATACCGCAGAGTCGCATCACATGTTGCCGAATAGAGAGAAAAGGAGTGGGGATGACTATGGAACTCCGTGGAGTCAAGTCCAAGATGACAGAAAACTCCTCCACAGTGGAGTAGGTTCTTCAAAACCAAACCGAAAGACATGAAACTGAGGATCCCACAGTTGTGCAGTGGTCGTTAGTAAGGGTCTGTTAATCTTCACGGTCCTTAATGAGAAAAGGGCGTTAAGGCCAAAGGGGACAAAGTTTAAATTTTCGATATAAGAGAATCCCTCAATCCATGAAGAAAAGGGGTTAGCCATCTGAGTCCGAGCAACAGCAAATGGGGCCTCCAGGATTGTATTTATAAGAATAGGAAGGGCGAGAAATCAGAATATTGGTAAAAGGCACGATAAATGTGGCGACCGCCAACTCTAAAAAGCACAATACAGTGACATCAACCCTTTGATTAGGCAACCTCCATGTTGAAGCAAGCGACCGCCAAATACACATTTTGGGAATGTGGCGACTGCTATGTTAGAATAGGGCGACCGCCATATTTAAACATGACAGATACAGGTCAGTTTACAGTTTGTGTAATATGTGTTAGTTGTGGCATCTGAACTATGCGTCCATGACAGTTTGAGTAGTAAAGTAAAAGAAACCCATATAAGCAGATCGATATAAGGCAATAAATGGCACGAAGGCCCACAGTATATCAAAAAGCAATGTATTAGGAATAAAAAATCGGGGCACCCGGGCCCAATAAACAGCAAAATGGGGCATGCAGGCCCATGAGTGTATGAAATCGGGGTATGCAGGCCCATCAAAATAAATGTATCAAATAGTAAGTAAAGCTGGGGAAAGGGGAAATCTCTCTCTCTCTCTCAAGAATGTCTGGGGCGAATGCGGTTGGAAGAGGGGCCGACCTCCTCCGAGCTGTCGTTCTCGACGAGTCTGTCGAAGTCATCGCTGTCATCACTATCAGAGGAGGAGATAACTCTGGATCGGCTCTGAGCAGATGAGACCGACCCTCTGGAACGGGCCCAGGAAGACGCCTGGGAACCACGGCCCCTAACTGGAGCTGGAGCGGGAGCGAGAGGCCCGACTGGAGCCTATGGAGGCACTACACCAACGATTGGAGCTGGAGGCTGTCAAAAGAAAAGAAAGACTCAGTGCAGGATAAGAATAAGAAAATGCAGAAGAATTGAAAGAACACGCGAGCTACTTACAATGGCTACTGGCGTGAAGGCAATACCGGCCGCTCGCATCGAGGCATCCATTTGTCGAACCATCACTCTCAGGCCAGTGACCATCAGCGTCATCCGTTCCACCCACGCTTGATTAAACTACAAAAGGGGGGGC